>PVKA01002263.1:100383-128550 GCA_004027165.1 Ctenomys sociabilis | reverse complement strand
CTTCTTCCCTGACTTTTATACACATATATGCACAGATATATATATGAAAATATATATATACATGTATAACCTGACATAAGATTGGCACTGTTTCATAAATAAGTGTTCATCTAATATATTTTATATTATCCTGCATAACTGGCACTTTGAGAGCTCTTTATTGTTCATCCAGGAGCATACTGCAACTTCTCATGCCTTTTGAATTATGCTGATTGTGACTTCATATATGCTATGTCTGGAAGTATTAAAGTAGTTCGAGTTTGTATAACTAGAAAATATTTTACTGTTAGTGTTCAAAGGTATGTTTGCTAAGCATAAAATTCAAAGAGGATAGATTATGTTTTCTGTCAGTCCTTTAATTAGTCTAGTTTCTTACACACCTGGTCCTTTTTTTTCTTTCTAATGTGGAATAGGATGCTATTTAATTTTGTTCTTCCATAGCTAATATTTTTTATGTACATGCTTTAACCATTTTTTTTCTTTATGATGTTTTGGAAAATTTTATTTTTGTGCATCTTGGTATGATTTTATTAAATTTTCTTGTGCAAAAGGTTCATTTTTCTTGGAAATGTGGTATTATAAGTTGAACTAAATTCAGAAATTTTAAATCTTTAAAAAAAAAGTTGGATCAAATAGAAGGAAAATCTTACATTTCTAGAATTTTTTGCTCTCTTTCTCCTATATTGTTGTCTTTTCTCCACCTACACTTTTTGCCTTCTCAGTTGCTTCTTATGCTTCTCTTTCAGGAATTATCCCTATGTTAGAATTTAATTGGCTTAATGTCCCTGGGTAGAATCTGAAGAGATACTTAGGTGGTATAAAGGTGGCTCAATTGGATTTTTTAAAAAGTATCTCAAAGTACATGGGGCAAAATCTAAATGACTACAATTTCTACCTATATTTTTGAAATGTATATTGACAAGGAAAGATAATGTTTTACACAAAGGGAAACATCCTGACTGAGGTTTGTCAGTGGAGGCTGGCAGTATAACGCATATCCCAAAGATGACTTAGTTACCGAGATTGTCAAGCAGTGGAAAATACACTTAAATTCTGAACATTTCACAGGGCTCTAATGATAGAGCTAGTGCAATAATCAGAGGCACATTTCCTGCATTACTATGCAAATCACGCCACTACTAAATTAATAGTTGTCATTTGTTGTGTTTCCTGGTTTGTCTTATCCCTCTCATTTTGGTATCAGAGATTAAGAATAAAGGCATGCTTCTATTATCAGTCAACTTTTGACTACATGTATTTTCACTCTTTTGGTCCAAGTTCTAGTTCAATGACACTGATTTAATTGAAAGAAATGATAGTACTATTAAAATATAATTATGGACTTAAAATAGAAGGCATATTCTTAACCACATAGTTATATTAAAGATGGGTTATGATTAGAACTTTAAGTGTAACTGTGAAACTGTGAATTATCTTCTTTCTATTGTTGGGGGGGCAGAGGGCAGAGCACACATTGATTCTGAATGCTATTTTTTTTCCTTTTTAAAATCGTTTTTTGGTTGGACACATGATTTAAAGATAATTTTGCTATGGAATGCTCAAACAAACCAGTAAAAGGGCTTATCAGTGGTTCCCAAGGTGGGTGGGAAGAGTGCGTTACACATCAGAATCAGCAGGGAGATATTTTTCAACATTCTTTTCCTAGAGATTGTGACATATAATTTAGGGAGGCATTTCCTTTACTTCTTGTCAGTATGAACAATTTCTGTTAATGTGCTATAATATCTTTTTAATTATTTTGGGGAGGCACAAGGGTTCAGAGCTGTGATTTGAATGAATTTTATAACTAAGAGGAAATGACCCACTGTTGCTTAACTCTACTGCCTCACAGGATAAGAACAGCTATCAAGTACTGTACACCCGACTTGTGTTGGGTAATTACATATGCGGAATCCGATTGTTCTCACTTTATGGATGAGATAGGGGTGGATAACAGAGTACCCTGTGCCAAGTTCATTGCAGTGATTTATGTCCTTGCTTGGGGACAAAGCTAAATCAGAAAAGTCCCTGTCAGATCAAATAACTGGTCATGGTCTTATAATGTACATTGTAGCTGTCCAGCCAGCAATCCTAAGATCCAAGAAGAGTGGATGTGTGAGCTCAAGTCTGAAAACTGTCCCAACTCAAGATTGGCAGGCAGAGGACCATCAGCCTGTATTACCTATTCAGACCTGAAAGGGATTGGATGCAGCCCAGCCTCACTGAGAAAGTCAATTTGTAGGGCCAGAGAGATAGCTCAGTGGACTAAGCACCTGCTTTGGCAACCACAGGGACCAGGGTTCGATCCCCAGTCCTACATGCAGTGCTGGTCTTCCCTGAGGGTGCACTGAGCCAGAGGCTGAGGCATGGCAGGGCGCACCTATAATCCCAGTGCCGGGGTGGGGGGGGTAGGGGGGGATAGGAGGATCACTGTGAGTCTGAGCTCTTTAGTGAGACCCTGTACCAAATACATAAAATGAAAAAAAAAAAAAAGGATAATTTATGATTTGCTTTCTAGCTCCACAAATTCAGGTATTAATCTCATGCAAAAACAGCTTGTCAGATACACTTAGAATAGTGTTTGACCCAGTATCTAGGTACAGTGTGGACAGTCAAGCTGATACCTAAAATTTATTATTGCGATACTGAAAGGCAGAGCTATGTGATGCAAAGAGGTTTTGCTGGTCTACAACAGTTGGTGCTTCTAGCAGTTCTTATTCCCTACATCTTTTCTTTCAGTTATATGAGCCAAGAACCCTCCAACTCCTTAAGCTATTGAAAGATACAGAGACCTGAAGGGCACGGTCGCTGGCCCCCACAAGGTATGTTCCTGCTGCCGTTAGGGGTGAAGACGGGCCGGAAGCACATGCACAGTGTTGCTGGGCCGCCCACAGAACAGAAGCAGCCTGTGTTTCGGGAAACTGAAATGCCTTTGATATACTCGCAGTCTTTCAGTAATTTTAAATTGCTGTATGGCTCTTTTTTATTATTGTTTATCTTAATTAAAAGTTAACCTGGTATTTCCGAGGTTTTTGGGTTTGTTTTTGGTACTAGGGATTGAACTCAGGACCTTTCTCTCATACCCCTGAGCTATCTCTCTGGCCCTTTCCTGAGATATTTGGAAAAATCCTCAACAGCAGAAATTGGATCTTGAAAAGTCTCCTCATTTCCAGGGTTATCTTTCATGCAGTCCTGATGCTCACAAAGCTGGCTATAATCCCTTGCACCTGTACTATTTGTGCCATAGAAATGAGACTAAAATGGAATACATTCTAATTATTTCCCAAAGTAGTTTGTGTTTCTTTAGAGGTATCCACGAGGGCTAGCTCTGAATTCATGCAGAAACAGTTAGAACTAAAAATAAGAGGAAGTCCCCAAGCAATTATTACAGAATCCTCTTTCATAGTAAAACAATACAATTTCTTTTTGGCCAAAGACTTCTTTTTGTGCTGTAAAAGGCCAACACTGCACTACTGCTTGTTCCTGTAAAGATATGTACTGCTTTAACTATTTCACAGCTGCCATGCCTATCTGATGGTGATTCATAGATCACAGAAAGGCTAAAGCACGCTGGGCTTGCAAAACTGCAATGGTACGTTGAGCAAGTCTGTACTTCAGATGGTATCATCCATAAAATAGCACAGTTGATATTTTCTTGATCTACTTTTTAGGGCAGTTTTGAGAAAAAACTCATGCTAGAGATAAGGGATAGTATATTAAAAGAATCCTAAAGATACTTGTTCCAGGTTGTTCTTTGTAACATAGGATTAAAGGATTCTATTAGGGCTGAGGGATTGGTAGGTTTTTTTTTTTTTTTTTTAAAGTTAAAACCATCTTAGGAATTTAGTAGTCTATAGTCTCCTATGGATGTTAAGGAGGAACAAGGTTCTCAATCTTTTCCCACCCCAGCCTACTGGACAATTGTGACCTATGGGGAATCTAGACCTCTAAAATCTTTGTACTCCAAACAGTGCCCCCATCTCCACTCCTTTTTCTTTTATAGAAAAGATGCAAATGCAAAGGAAGGAAACTGGGTCAGTGAGGTCCTCCCTGAAATCTGCTGCCATTGTTTGTCTTTTAAGCTTTCAAAATGTAGCTGCTTAAACTCTTACTAGCAGAAACTACTATAGCTCCCAAATGAATCTGGGATGCCCCCTGATGCATCATGGAACTGTAGGTGAGAGTATGAGCTGTGCAGTAGGCAAGAATTGCTGGTGGAGGGAGCTAAGCAGAGCCATTTGGTAGGAGAGAGTAGACTACCATGCCTAAAAACATCCAGGAAGCTGCTTCTTTAAGGGAGTGAACTGTATCTGCAATGGGAAAGAGCTTCCATTACCTTCCATGAAAGGGAAGAATCAGAGACAGTGGATGGAAGTGTGCAGCCCACCGATGCTGGCCAAGTGAGGCTGGTCTTGCCTTAGGAGACACGGCATGGGAAAGGGCTTCTGGCTTTCAGCACAATGCTCATAGCTTCCTGAACACCAGTTTTGTGCTGCAGGTCCTGCCTGGATGTCCTGGGAAAGAGAGAATCAATTGGGCATAGTCCATGCCATCTCAGAATACAGCCTGAGGAGTTCTTCTATGGCTGAATGCAGACAAAATCTCTTTGGAAGGAGGAGAAAAGTTCCCTTGAGAGTAGGGGTGAGGAGAAGGTAATGTATTTCTTGAGGCAAATTAGAGCAAGTGTGCTGCTCTGGAGCCCAAGAAACAAAAATAAGAGAAAGTCTGCCTCTGCCTTAACACACTTGAGCTGTGCAGGGATTGAACTGTGCAGAGATGCCTTTCTTTATTTCTCTTTTTTCTTTCTTTCTTTCTTTCTTTCTTTCTTTCTTTCTTTCTTTCTTTCTTTCTTTCTTTCTTTCTTTCTTTCTTTCTTTCTTTCTTCTTTCTCTCTCTCTCTCTCTCTCTCTCTCTCTCTCTCTCTCTCTCTCTCTCTCTCTCTCTTGCTTGCTTGCTTCTTCTTTCTTTTATGTAAATCACATTTGGCTGCTGGGAACACAAAGCCATTTCTTGAAGGCTTCTAGGGGAGCAAAACGAAAATTGCAAGGGTGTGAAGTACAGTGATTCCAATGAAGTTGAGACAGGCGCCTCTATCCATTGCATGTGTTCCCTGGCTAGGTATAATCCACTTCAGCCTTCATTGCATAAACAAACAAACCACCAGGCAGCAGCACAGACAGAGGGTCATGCCAGCAGACTGCCTGCGGGAGGGCTGCTCAGAGTATGGGGCTCTTTTCTTCCTTTGACAATTTTTGTCCCAAAGAAAAGAACTGAATGCTTTCCTTCCTCGTGACTATAACAATGAAGTGAGTGACTCAAGGACTCCCCTCCTGGGAGGGTGGTATTTTCTTGCCTCTATTGTCTGGCTGGGATTGGCCTGTGACCCAGGCCCCAGAGCTGGCCTGGAGCTCTGGCCTGTGGAGTGGCTGCTTCATGTGGTGGCTGTGTTGACTGCAGTCCCACTTTTTGTCTTCCCATGCAGCTGCTCAGTACAGCCCTTGATTGTGGAGTAGAGATGGCTCCAGGCAAGCCCTGCATGGGGCAAGAGGCTGGAACAATGGTTCACTGGATGCTTTGGTCTGCGAGGTGGTTGCCAGTGTCTGGTCTAGAGGTAATGACATTTTGTGTGAGTCCTTCATTCAGGAGCAGCATGATTAATGAGCCAATGCAAACACAGTTGGACAGTCTGTCTTGGAATCAGGACAGGGCAGGGCAGTCCCAAAGGTAGACAGGCATTATGACAATATTGGGTCAAATGAAGAAAACCATCAAACACCCTTCTCACTCAACCACTGAAGGAATGGGCTTGCACTGTTTCAGTGTGCAGTTTGACAAACATATACCAGAGGCTTTCAGTGCATTATAGGGGCCTAATGTAGAAAACAAGTATTGCTATTCTCATCTTGCAGTTGAAATAGATGCACAGAGGTTAAGAAAGTTGCCTGAGGCAATTACATTAATGCACCTGGTAGAAGAACTAGAAGCCAAAAATCTCACCTTGCTAAACTAACACCTTTTTAAATGAAGTGCTCCTTTCTAGAATGATCCTGTAAAGTCAGAGGCTGTTCGTTGTTTTCATTTTTACCTCTCTGTTTATTCTGTACAGATTCTCTGGTCTATTCTTAAATGACCAAAGATCTGTGCCCACAGGCAAATCTTGTGCTCAGCGAAGTACAGAGAGTACTGGGACTCTGCAGAGGCAGAAAGATAGAACCCAGTGAATGAGAGGTTCCTGCTGCTTGGGGAGGTACTATGAGCCACAATACAACATAAGTAAACCCCTCGCTGAAAGAGCCCAGCAGCCTCTTAGAGCCATGGAGGTGGATGAAATGAAGGCAGGAAGAAGGGTTCCCACCCACAGACCTCTGTACCACCTACTCTGCAAAAATCCAAGTATTGCTCCCTCGATCAATTTTCTGTTTTAGCTCTTGCAAAGATGTTGTGATATAAAATATAATCTACTTTCTTGGGTTTTTTGATGTGGAAGCTGAGGTCCAGGTGATTTGTAAAGCCCTTCACAAGGGTTTTAGCCCTGTGGTTAGATCCAAAGCTAGCCCTCCATATCACAGGGAAAGTCCAAGGTCCATCCTTTCTTTGTCAGCACTGAATTGCAAGGTCTCTTCGTGGCAAGTCTTCTAGGCAGAAGGACTGTTACAGAGTATCATGATCTCTGCTTCCTTTCATGAGAAAGCCTATTCACCAATCTGCTAAGGAATTACTCCCTACCGAGATGGTCCAAGGTGGCTTCTGAGCCATACATCACTTAATTCCTGAAGAAGTTCTATAGGAGAAGCAATATTATTAACTCAATTTGCAAAGGCTAACAATCAGTCTCTCCCTAAACACTGCACCAAACCTAACCACAATGCAGCCATCTTTCCTGTTTTCCATTTCTTCCAGTTAAAATGTGCTTTTTCATCTAGAGAGGCATGTTTGAAAGTGAGTAGGCGCAGAGATCCTGTTTATTATTTAGGCAACAGTTTCAGTGATGACTTTCATATGAACCTTATCAGTGTCAAACCAGAGTTTACTAACACTTTGCTAATTTATAAACAGGCTTCCACACACTTACTTTCATGCTTAAACAAAGTAATACATATAAACATTTCAAAACATTTCTGGTGTGCAATTAATTTTCTTCCTTTGGGAAACTATCTGATTGATGATAATAATGAGGCAATGCATGTTTTGGAGATAAATACTTTGGGTAGTTTTGGTCTCATTCAGGAATTTTGGGTGCTTAGAGCTTGTCATTAAATTTCTGTGTAATGAAAGATCATGTTCTATGGAGTGTGCTCAGGAATTAAAAGGAAAATAGGCTTAAGTGTTTTGGAGTTATTTGGAAAGTCTGTGTCTTCTAGGGTACTGAAATGCCTTTTGTTTTTTACCGAAGAATCATAGGGTACTTCTTCTAAGAGCTCTCTCTCTCTCTCTCCCTCTCTCTAGATATTTCCAGAATTCTTTCCTGCCCCTTCCATTCTGTCTTCTTTTCTTCTTCTCCCATTTCTGGGTGTGGCAGGTAAGCAGGGAAGGGAGAAGAGTAGGTTGTTTGACTCCAGATTACCCGAAAGAAGTGCTGTTTGCATCTATACTTTTCCCCATCTTCTGTTCATCTTTGGAATCATCAAGGATGCCTCTTTTAGAAGTAATCCCTACACCATCATGGATTATTTTCTCCAGCTACTTTGAGGTGACTACTTTCCTCATTGGAAGGCCAGACAACCTTCTTGGCTAAGTTCAAGCAAAGCATCAGCAAGTTCAAATCTATGACTGTTGGTTTCAGAGGAACTTCCTGACATCGCATTTTCAATCCTTATCTCCCTGGGTTCATGACAGCAACAGCATGAAAGCAACCAGCGCATTTTCTAATTCTCTCCCTGTCTTTGTCCTGGCACAGAAGAGTGGCGTATCAGCACACCTTTGAAATTAAGCATGATTGTGTCAGACAGTTTTTGTCTCTATAACCAAATCCCTGAGCAGAACAACTTACAGAGAGCAAGATTGATTTTGATTCATGATTCCAAAGGTCTTGGGATGGTTGGCTCCAAGGCAGAAATTTTCTATTACACCTCATGGCAGCCAGGAAGCAGAGAGAAATTGTTAGGGCTGGAGAGGAAGGGGTCAGGAGCCAGATAAAATCCCCAAGGTCATGCTCCCGGGGCTAGGGAGATGGCTCAGTAGAATATGCACTTCCCTGGCAAGTGCAAGGGTCTGAGTTCAATCCCCGGTTCCGCCCCGCCCCAAAGGTCATGCTCCCATGAGCCACTGCTTTCAGCTAGGCCCACCTGCAGTTCCCATCACTTCTCAATAATGCCATCGAGTTATGACTTCAGGAGTCAGTTAAACTGCAGAGAAAGGTACAGTTCCATGATCCAGTTGCTTCCCAAACCCCAACAGCAGCCAAATCTTCAGCACAGAGAGCCTGTTAGGGGGATATATTCGGTCCTAATCACAGTGTTGACTATATCAATTGATTTGGCCACTGAAAGAATAAGTGATAGTGCAAAGACTACAGGGCCTGCTTTACCACCTTCTCTTTTCCTCTGCTGGTGCAACCAGAAATGTTATAGGTTAGAGCTGTGAGATTCCACCAGCTGGAGATGCCTTGCTCATCTGTTGACAGATTGTAGTACATGGTGTAGTTAGTAGACAAGAGGTGATGCAGATCCAGATGTCCATAGTGGGAGACTCCTGGACTGGACGAGAGTCCCATTCTGAGGTTAATTTTCATTCTAAATGCCCATGCAAGTCTATATTGTGAGTTAAGTTTGGTTTCTGGCTGAATGCTGTCTCCTTAGCATGCTTTCTGACTTCTACTTAAAATACAGTCGCAAATTTGTCTCTGCCTCTCACTAGCTTTGAAGTCTTTGTGAGCCTAATCATATGACCTTCAGACTGAGATCAGTTCTGAAAACCTACGAGAGTGACCACAACCTATTTCTTGACAGTTTTGAGGAATTTTAAAGTCAAAGCAAGGTTTTGCTATGGAAGTGTAACTCACCCGGTCTATTGCTGGAGTAGCGTCCTTAACTGCATCTCCACTTCCAGGTGAAAAGCTGCTGAAATGCTCTCCGTGCTTGGTTGCTGGGATGGGTCCTCCAAAAGTGAGGCAAGCGGGTATGGGACCTCACTGCATGGAAGAAATAGTTTCTGAACTCAGAAACTAGAAACTTCATTTCGTTTCAGTCAACCCCCTTTGCCAAATGCAAGTTGCATACCTTGATTTATCCATTTGCAGAGCATTCAGGTATCTATCTCATTTGGCCAAAGCTTAATGAAAATGACATCTTAGAAAATGCAGTTTCTCAGCCTTTTGGCTAAGACCAGCTATAGGGAATGTGGCAAGGCCAGAAGAGTCACACCAAGTCTTCTGACACCGATCCTCTCTCCTCTGGGGAGTTCATGACCCCCCTTGCCAGCAGATCCTAGCAAGTCTGTCTATTCTGAGCACATGCAAGGATAAATCATGCAGGATGCTGGTGGGTACCAAGACAGCCTTTATTCACTCCTAAAGATCTGCTTTTCCTGTGGGTAGATCTGTCATATATATATATATATATATATATATATATATATATATATATATATATCCCTGCTATTTTCTATTACATCAATCTTTTGCCATGAAGAAGCAGTAAAGATAATTATTATTATATATTATTATTATTCTTTTAAGTATCCTATTCTCTTTATTACATATACTTGCCATTGCCCAAAGCAGCAGACTAACTCACTTCTTTTTCCCTCTTTCCTTTCTCCTTCCTTTCTCAGTCTCCCTTCTTTTCTGGTGGCATTCGGCCAGCCCTCCATTGCCCCTGTTTTCTTTAGGGAAGTCATCTACAAAATAACTTCTGAAGCAGCTTTTGAAAAGGGGCTGGTGGCAAGTCCCATAAATATAGTGGATTTCTCTTCTGGGGACCACTGGGACAGGTTGTCTTATTGTTCAGAGTGCGGGCTGGGATCTCAGGCCCTAACTGCTTCATTCAGGAGCTTGGTCCCAGTGCACAGAGAGAAGCCCTTTCCCTGCCCTGGAGCTCCATTGCAGCCAAACACTCACAGCTTATCTTTAAGCAGATTAGCGAACCTCTGGCTCATGGATGCCTTTCTTTCTATGCCAAAAGGCTTGGCAGATCAAAGCCAACATGACTTCACATAGCTAATGGCTTATCTCCTGCCTGTCCTAAGACCACTGACCTCTCAATTAGTGTTTTAACAACAATTTCTGTTTGGGGAGGAAATGCTCAAAGGCTGGAGGACAGTTTATACTCCCAGACCTCTGGCTCTGACCCCTCTGGCTGTGTGGCCTGTCACGGACAGCTCACCATGCAATTAAGCAATGGCTTTTAGTTCCCTTAGAAAGACAAAAAAATGTTGTTTTTACCAAAAATATCTGTAAGTGTCCTAGAGTGTTCTACTTTTCATATCTAATGAGGTGGCAGTAGAATTTGTTAGATGAATACGACTTTATCAGGCTTTAATGCTAGCATTCCTCTCAAATCCAGAGCACTGTGGCGCATCGAAGGAGACTGATAATTTGAAGCATGGAGTGATTGATGTGTCTCTGTACATTCCTTCACTTTCTCTGGAAGACCTGGCCCTCACCCTCAGTGTTGTTTTAGCCTTTCTGGAGTTTTGTTCCAAGCACAACCTGCTGGTTTGCAAGGTTTTAATTGATTAAATTTAAATTGAAGTTACTTTGTACCCCAACACTGAAAAATTCCATGAAAGAAGTAGGCTTTTCAGACAGATGTTCTAATACAGTGAATAATGAATATGTCATTTTTTAAGCTAGCAGACAAATTCCTCTTACTGAGTGTCTAAGCTAGTATCTTGAAAAAAATGGTAGACATGTACAGCATGTCTCTCTTCCTGTACCCTAGAGAGAGTAAACAATGCTAGAAGGATGATTCTCTAAGTATTATACTACTGTGGCCGAGAAGCAGTCAGGCTCTTAGCCAGACCCGGGTTGGAATCTCATCTTTGCCCACTTGTGCACCAACCACCCTTAAGAAGATTACTGGACTTCCCAATCCCCAACTTCTTTTTCAACAAAATTGGGAAAACTGTCCTGGAACTGTGTCACAAGGTTGTTGAAGGATCAAATGACAAAGTGTGTGGCCAGTGTACAACAGATGAGAAATCTGTCAAATCAGCAAACAGTAAGCACAGTTTTGCTTTACTATTATGCATACACCAAGAAAAGTTTGTTGAAAAGGAATTTACAGAAAGGTAGGCAGTGAGGAAGACCTTCCTAGAGTGGAGGAGGCTGGATGCCGAAGGGACAGATGGGAGGTCGTCAGCGCCACTGGCTGACCCTTGATCTTACACTCAGTTTTTACTCATTCTGATCTGCACGCAAAACTGGCTGAGAATTGCAGAGCGAGCCACAAATTTAGTTTGCTGAATCTGCTATGGTTGTGGTTCAGTTGTCATTTCCATCATAAAATCCATGCTTCATGGATCTAAAGCTTGGAATTTAAAATGACACGGGGCTTAAACTCTACTTAGTACTTTTGATTTAAAACCTACTCCGAGAACAAAAGTTCTTAAGTCCACATGCCAGATAATACCACTGCAGCCTCTGGGGTATAAGTTACCTTAGAAAGTGAGTTTTATGTCTGGATTTGCAATGACAAATAGTTTTAAGCAAAGAGTCATAAAACATCAACACTTTTAAAAGGCAAATGATTGGCCTCTGTTTTGTTCTCTGTGGAAGAATGACAGGTGTCTTGGGAGAGTTCCATTCTTATGAATTTTAATGATGGCCTTCCGAAGTGGCTACTTCAGAAGGGGTATTTTAAACAGAGGAAGGGAAAACAATTTCTTAGATTTTACTTTCTTGAATTTTAGAGGAAAATATTTAATTCATTCATGTTTTATGTGGAATTTTATTTTAAAGATAAAAGTACATTTTATATGATGTTAAGGAATAGTGTGTCTTTTGGCTCATGGGTCAAAGCTGTATGGCATCTAAACATCCATCATCAGACTAACCAATCTGAAAGCATTTCCTTTAAAAATAACAAGCGCCATATCCCACAGTAAATTTCTGATGACCAAGAGCAACAAGGATCATTAAGTTGTTGTTGAAAAACAGAAGATTGTTCTGACTTCAACTCTGAAGACATGAACAGGCTCAGGGAATTTTCCACAGGAAAGTTGAGTTCGAAGCACCTCCAGGTTGTGCTCATGATCTATGGAAAATGTGAGGCTCCCTTGTGATCAGCCTCATGCTGCAAACCCTTCTCATGGCACCCAGGTGAATAGGGTAGGAACAGGCAGTGACGGGGATGATGTGAATTTCCTCCAGCCTTTTAGTTTTCATTTTCTAGCAGCTAGTAAGTAATTTTCTTATGTCAAGCTGTCTTTATAATTGGACTAAGAAATGCATGCAGAGGCTTAACCTAGACTGATAAAGGTGTTTAGTTTCATGACTCACCTGGTGAGTTGCCTGTCACTGATTGTTTTTGGTAGCAAGGGGCCAAGACTGCTCACAGACCCTACAGTGATTTGAAAGTCAAAGTATCCTAGTTCATTTGTAGGGGATACTGAAATCCCAGTGACAACACTGAGCTCTTCCCTCCAGACTCTAGAGGTAGAGTCTACTCCTTGCCCCTTGTCCCTGACCTGGCTCCAAGCTTGCTGTGACCTGGAGGATGTAGCAGAAGTAGTATATTCCTCAAGCCCAGACCAGCAAGGGCCATGCATCTCCTGCCTTTATCCTCTGAGGATGTTCTGGTCACTATGTAAAAGAGCCTGTGTTAGATTACTGAATAATGAGAAGCCATATGAAGAGGAAGGCCGAGGACAATGAGCAACAACACCCCAAACATACAAGCAAGGACAACTGAGCCTTTCTAGTTCCAGCTGAGTTATTTGCTATCGGAAGCTGCCTACAATTGTGAACTCAACTACACCAGCAGGATGTCCGTCAGTGCACAGAGCCATGAGAGGCAATGACATGTGGTTTGGCCCAGGTGTCCAAAGGCCAAATCTGACTTGGCAAATATTTTGTAAATAAAGCTTTTTTGAAACATCACATCTACACATGTTCACTTATGTTTTTGACTATTCTTGTGCCACACAGAGTTGAGTAGTTGTCACTGAGTACAAATTCATAGAATCTAAAGCATTACTATTTTGCCTTTTCCCAAAAGTTGCCTGGCTATGTCTTAAGTTATTAAATGTTCGGTACATTTTAATACAAGCAATAAATAACATATAGAAATTGGTATATGATTGGTCATAGTTCTCTAGGAGAACAGTAAGAGAAAAAGGGAGACAGAGAAAGAGAGAGAGAGAGAGAGAGAGAGAGAGAGAGAGAGAGAGAGAGAGAGAGAGAGAGAGATGCTTATTAAATCCAAGATCAATAACTAGGGAAGCAGAGACACAGGAAAGCTGGTAGTGTTTTTACAGCCTATGCTCAAAGAATCATGAGAGTTGACAGTGTGAGTTCCAGCAAAAAAGCTAACAAGTTTGAGATCAAAAGAGAGTTGATGTTTTATTTCACATCTGAAATCAGGAAAAGACTGACACCCTAATTTCATGAATCCAGGCAGAATCAGTTCCCTCTTATTCAAGGGAAAGTCAGCAATTTTGTTTATTCAGCCCTTAAGACTAATTCAATGAGACACACTCATACTGGGTAGGTGCTGTGCCTCCCTCTGTCCAATGGGTCAAACGTTAATCTCAGCTAGAAACTCCCTCATAGACACATCCAGGATAACATGTAGCCAAATCTGACCCTGGTGAGTGGACATGTAAGATTACCCATCACATTTACAATGATAAAGTGAGGCATGACAGAGATAAAACCCTAAAGCTAGTGATGTATGCTTTAGATTAAGAAGAGGACAGAAGGTGGCAAGGAAGCCATTAGTGAGAGATCACCAAGAAGGTGACAAAACTGCCTTTGGAAAGGGCCCAGATTAACGCAGTCATGGAAGGATAGTCAAGACTATCATCCATGGTAACACAGAAAATGGGAGGTTCCTTCCTAAATTTATAGATCTGGCTAAAGAAATCCTAGACAGAATAGTGAACTTGCCAAGTAGATTCTCTTGGTTGCATGTAAATGCAGAACACATGTGAAGAAACCAGATAGCTAAAGGAAGAGCAATATGTAGCATACAGGCAGAATTTAGAAGAAACATAAAAGGCTCAGTACACACTTAGTTAGAAAGTAAAACTATTTCTCATTGCTAGCACATATACTGTCTACAGAAAGTTCTCCAAGTGAAACAAAGCCTGTCTAAAACAAGGCCAAGGTTTAAAATCCATCAAGGGTGTGGCTGTAAGAACCCTCATTAAGACCTCAGACCATTTTTTCGCCTACAGTCTAATAGATTCCCTGAATTGCATGAGAACTCTAAGAATCTTAAAGGATTAGCTCACAGCAGGGTCTCACTCAGTCTAAAGGAGAGAGGTCTACCTCAAAAAAGAATCATGGATATGATTTGGGGGACATAGACTCAACCTCAGTTAGAGTCAAAGGAAACCTAAAAAGTTAAAAAGACATTGTATTGTTCCAAATAACCCAAATTGGACCAAAAGACATAGTTGAAATTGAAAGAACCTCTGGACCTCTAACTTTTCTATGGGTAGAAGACAAGTAGAAAACAACTACTAAGCTGAAGACATGTGTCTTTTTGTGGGGGAAGGAAGGACAATTCAGCAGGTTCAAGTTCCCAGAGAGTGCAGTAACCAAGAGGAATTTTGGCCAATGGTGTGCTGATAGGGTTTACATCTAGGTACCCCCCCAACCCCCATCCTCATATGTGCTCCTAGATGGGACTTTGGGGAAGTGACTGCATCACGGGTGTGCGATGTTGAATCAGGGTATATGACACTGGGATTCAGGGTATATGATAATTAATTGGATAGTATAGCTCTGAGTGTGGCTAATGGAAGCCCCACCTTGGGTGTGGAGGACACTACCCAAAAGGCTTTCCGCCTGGATGGAATAAAAGGGAAAGGGAGGCTTGCTGCTCGCTGCCTTCTGCCTGCAATGCCTTGGGATCTTTGTCCTCTGTGATGCCACCTGCCATGCCACCCTGTCGTGGTGCTAGCCGAGGATGGACTGCAAGTGCTACAAACTGCAAGCCAAATTAATCTTCTCTTTTTTAACTGGTGGTGTAAGATGTTTTGTTTCCACAAAGATTAAGTAATAAAGGAGAAGCAGACCAGTCAAGAGGCCCGCTGTCCTTCTCGGGGAGAGAAGTTGGTGAGGTATACCTGGTTAGATTTGGGGTGCTGTGCACCTGGTAGCTACCCTATTGTGGCTCAGATCTGGAATATTCCCTAGAAGCTCCACGTGTTCAGAGGTGGTGCTTTGGGAAAGAAACTAGATCATGTAAGTGCTTTGCTTATCATTAATGCAGTGATAAATTTGTACCTAAATGTGCTGTTAGGAGATGGGCCTCAAAAGAAGAGTTAGGAGACTAGGATGCCTGACATGGTAGTATGTGTGTCCCTGCCCAGCTTCTACCTCCATCAGATTCTTCCTGCTTTTGTGTCAGCTGACTGTGGAATGAATCTTCTAAAAACCTTGAGACAACACAAACCTCTCCTAAGCTATGGGTGTTCAGTAACTCATCTCAGTGACAAGGAAGCACTCAAGACCACCTCCAATTCCTCCCTTTGGAATGGGCTTGCCAGCTGTGCTCCTCCTGTCCCTGCTTCACTACACACTTACAAGGCAGAGGGCAAGTCCAGATCTCTTTTAGCTATGGCTTGCTCCCAAGGGAGCTATGTATGAAGAGCTACACCTGAGAACTGACACACATCTGGGTGTGGAGGGCCAGGGTTTCAGATCGAGACTGACACACAGTGAAACAATATACTACTGGACAAATGGTGAGCATATTTTGCAAGTGAAAATAAGGAAAATGATTTTCTAGACCCTCCTATTCAAAGATGGGATCTATTTCATTATTCTTTTTACCCAGACTAATCTTGAGTCTTGCTATGGCCAATAAGATATGGCTAAAGTGAGACTATATGATATTTACACAGGTGTGTCTAGTTTATTTCACTTATGAGTATATGTTCAAGTGGCATCCACTTCAATATAAATGCTTCAAGCTTACCATTCTTAACAGCTGAGTGATACTCCATTATGTAGAAATACCACATCTTTTTCAACCACTCCTCATGTGACTGACATCTTGGTTGTTTCCAAGATTTTTTCTATCACAAATTGTGCTTCTATAAACATAGGTACACATATATCACTATGATATGATGTTTTCAGTTCCTCTGAGAAAATTCCCAGCAGGGTGATAGCTGGCTTGAATGGGATTTCCAGTCCTACTCTTTTGAGGAGTCTCCATACTGATCTCCATAATGGTTGTACCACTCTACATTCCCATCAGCAGTGGAGAAGTGTTCCCTTTTCCTCACAACCTCTCCAACATTTGTCATTTATTGATTTCGTTATGATAGCCATTCTTTCTGGAGTGAGATGGTATCTCAGTGTCATTTTTATTTGCATTTCAGGGATGGCTAGCAATGTGGAGCATTTTTTCATATATTTATTTGCTTCTTTAATTCCGTCCTCTGAGAAGTGTGTATTCAGCTCAGATTTCTGAACTGGCTCTTTAAATTTGAAGGCCCTGTTATATCTTAGTTCTTTATATATTCTAGACAGCAGATCTTTTTCTGATTGCTTATTAGTTAGGATTTTTTCAAAATTTGTGGGTTGTTTTTTCACTCTGTTGACAATTTCTTTAAATATCATATAGTCTTCCTAGTATAAGAAGTGAAAAGAAGAAATACAAATAGAAATGTACAACAGCAACTAAAAACAATTGAGTCAGATAAGGCAAAATGAATGGCATATGCTGCAGGGTAATAATCAGCTTTTCTTCTGGATGGTTAACAACCTAGATTCACAGATCAAAATTGGAGAAATAGAAGAGCCACAAGGCCAGCCAGCATTTTGGCTTTAGCCCTTCGAGGTCAGCGAGGACTCAGGACATAGGAGAGCCTGTACTGCAATACCATGAAATTCAGTTGAGCCCCATATTTTTCTGAACAAGGAGATTATGGAGCCACAGAGGAAAGAGCTCAAAGTTCTATAGTGTGCCTGGGGAGAGTCACATGGAGAGAAAACTTTCTCTCAGGCTCTCATAGAGAGCAAACTGGTCAAGCATTGGCCATGACTCATCCACATGGATGACACAGACAAAGGATCTACAGAATAATGTACAGGACTACAAGATAAACCCTGAGGGGACTTCACTGTCCTCATCAGAAACAAAAACTACATGTTTTGGTATATAGGTCTTGCTCTATCTAGATCTTGACCACCCAGCAGAAAAGTATAAAAATGAGGTATACACCGCGGGACCATAATAATAAGTTAAGCTATAACTGGCTACAGTTGACAACTTCTTCAGATAACTCACTATTGTGGAATGCTGGACTGTGTTGGATTGTGTCATCGAGTTCAGGCACCTAAATTGGTTGAATGACAATGGAGTACCCATCTTTGGCAAGTGTAGACAAAGGAAGGGCTATAGAAAGGAAGAATCATGAGGTGTATGTATGGACAATACAGTTGGGATAGATAACGCTGTGCTTCTGCATAATTCTGTGAGAGGCAAGATTTTCACTAATGGTGGTTAGACAAGATATTATGTCAGCTTCTAGTACTATGGACAACCACTAGGAAAACAACAATGTAGAAAGTATTAATTATTGAATCTTTGATATACTTCAGGTATAAAAAATAAGATATGTAAACAGCTACACTCTCTTAATTTACTGATAAGAGACATCTGCTATAATAATGTCTGTAAATATAATATCATGTATGCAGCTTGTACGATACTGAAACATTATGAAAACAGTTTGCAATGTATTAGTTTATCGAAACTGTCTTGTTAAGGTGTCCTAAAACTGTCTCATTGATATTTGTACTTCAATAAAATAAATAAAATAAAATAAAATATGGCTAAAGCAACATTAAATAATTCCAGGATGTTGTCTGCCTTGACACTTTGGGACACTGCTTGCCCCACACAAGAAGGCCCAAATTGCATGCTGAACAAGGATAGCACATGAGAGAGAGGCCCAGTTAACAACCAGTCCATTTTATTGAGAAAGAAGTAGCAATGAGATAGTTTCCAAACAAGTTAGTAGAACAATTATAATAATTAATACATTACATATTGTTGTCTTTGTAGTAGTTATTCATAGTATGAGATGCTGACATGATATATTGTCTAGACACTATTAGTACAAATCTTTCTTCTCATTGAATTAAGAGAAAGTAGCTGTATATCTATGCTATTTTGTATATACAGATATACACATATATACATATCAAAGATTGATGAAAAATACCTGATCCATGCATGGTATATCTAATTCTTTTGATATTCAGAGAGATACTGATGTTAGTCTCAACAGCCTGTGCTAAGGTAATAATATCATTAAGCTTCCCTTCTAGAGGGTTAACAACTTAAGTTTGCCGACCCAAACATTAGAGAAAAAGGACAACCAACATTTTCAAGGTCAGTGAGGACTCAGGTATATTTAAATAATAAATACAGGGTTGTCTTAGACTCTTCCTTCCACACCGAGGGGCCAGCTACTTAAGGTGAGACAAGGTAAGACTGGACAACAGCATAATACACAGCCAGAGGCACTGTCATTTGGTCTTAAGCAACTAGACAGTACCTGTCTAGTTGACAAACACAATCCTTTCACAATTTTTGTCTTAGTCTGCATTGGATGAGAACCCAATCCTATTTCCCCGTAAAGTTAACATGAATTTAACCATTGAATTTCATTTGGTTCTAACCCAAATCAGTGTGTGACCAGAATCATGGGAAAAATTAAGTTCATGAACTGAGGTACCATTGCATCTTAGGTGGGTTACTGTACATTAGTCAGTAGCTTTTATATAACTGAAGGAAGCTCAGGTATCTCAATGTGCTCCACCTTGTCTTCTATAGAGGAATAATCACTGAATACAGATTTAACAAAACTCCTTTCTTTATGTTAAAATCTACTATAGTCACAGGAACTATACCAATAAATATAAATTCAGGATCATAAACACCTGTTTGGATCCAAAAACTAAACAGAGAAATTCTAAATTCACAAATTATGTCATTGTGTATTTTCATTAATGAGCATATGTATGTGTATTTATTTATTTTTTTACATGACTCTGGGGACTTTTCTTCCAAATCAGTAGTAAGACCTGGAGCAAATTTAAGAGATGTATTTAACTCAGGAAATATCAGCCGGCCACCCTAACTGAGAAAGATCATCAGTCAGCTGTAGCAACACTGTCACTGCGGCAAAGCCAGAGAGGAATTTGAGGCATTGTTTGAAAGTGTGGCTGACTGCAATACTTGCTACTAGAAAATTAAAATAGAGCCTGATGTTTGAACAAAAGTCTCCACCAGTGAGCTGCACATTCTCCCTCTCATTGAAAAAAATTCTTACAAGCAATGATGGATCTCCTTGTCACTATATTTTAACAGAATGAGGGCACATGGAAGCTATAGGAATGTTTGGGCAGCCATGAGGGGTTTCTTGTGTTTGCTGGCAACCTGCCCACGCTGGAACTTATGGAGTCTTTTTGGTTTGTGCCTCTGTCTCTGTGTGTAAGATGACACAGCTTTCCCCCTGGGGCTTGGCTTAGCTTACCCTGTAGCTGTTTGTAATATGTAAGTGCTAAAAGATAACTCTAGCATTCAGTGCCATTTCGATGATACTCTTGGCTTCATGCATTTCTTCCTCTTAGAGTTTAAAGTGCAACTCTGCTACTTGCTGTGAGATTTTGAGCAGGTTACATAACCTTTCTTTAAAAATCTCAGCATCCCATTTATGGGCAATGGGGGAAGTCCCTGCTCCTTACAGAATGGATTCAGAGCTCAGTGATAACAAAGGTAGAACACTTCAGCTGGTACCTGGGCTATAAAAGTACTTCTCCCCTAGAGTTCCCGTGAGGACCCAATAAGTTAATATTTGTGAAGTTCTTAGAACACTGGCTCTCATGGGGCTGAGTTTGTTAAATAAACTAAACTCTGGTCTCTGTTGCAATTGATAGATAACAGAGCTGGTGAGTTTACCTTTGGTGGTACATGTGAAGCACAAGTTCAGAAGCCTGCTCCCCTCTGACCAAAACCAGAAATGGAAAGGCAACTGAGCCTGGCTTTCCATGCAACCTCCGTGCTCTGCTGCCAGCTTACATGTCCAGGGAGCATGGATAAGAGGAGGGGGAGATAAGTATACTGCTGCTGGGTAGCCTAGGATGGCCTGCTGTGGACATTGGTGCTGCCTGCTGAACACATTAAGTTGTTTTCTTGCTTCTGAGCACAAAGTGTGTGTGTGTGGATGGATCAGCAGCTATCCCTCCTTAGGATCAGAAATTCCATCAGGTGATCCTGGCATCATGGATATACTCTGGTTCTGAAACAGCTTGTAGTCTCCTTGGGATGGAGCTGGCTAAGTGTTCTTTTTCTCACAAGATGGTTCTTAAGCTGACATTGGGAGTCTGGCTCATGTTCTGTGTCCACAACCAGAACAAAAGAATTACAAGAAAGCCCACCTATACGAAGGTCTTCAGAGTACTAGCAGGTTAGTGAAATGGATGGCTAGCACTTTTTATGATGAAATAAAGTGAAGTAGTATGGAAGGGACCAAAATGTAATGGAAAAGAAAGTAATAAGGGTAAGTCACATTCCATGAAATTTTCTCAACTGATTGCATGTATGTGTATCAATTTGCAATGTAAATCATATTCATGTATTTCTCACTGTGAGGTTTGGCAAAAAAAATGTGTGAAAGCCTTTCCATAAAGTGTCGTTCTCACACTTGGCAGTAAACAGCATTCCCCAAGGAGTTTGCTAGAAATGCAGGGTTCGAGGCTCACCTGGCCATTCAGGCTGGGTCTCTTTGGAGAGGAAACAGACTTCCTCCTGCTCTTCTTCCTTTAACTAGTAAAGTGTGCACATGGAGGCTCAGGAGCAGTGTCCTAAGAGCATCTAGACTTCCTTTTGAGGGAAAAGGAAGGTGACCGGAAAGCTAAGTGCCCATAGAGTGGGCAGTGAAGGTGCAAAAGCCACAAAGCTATGACCAAGAGATGACAAAAGGTAAGCAGAAAAGGAGAGAAGACCAGCTGACTGACTGCATGTGACCTGGAGCCATAGCTCGTTTCATCTGCAAGTACTCATTCTTTCTTTCACCTCTTCTCTCCAAGCTACCAAAGGACCCTGGTAGCAAAGAGCAGCTGGTTCCTCTGTATGAGCCACTTAGTTGTGGTAGGGAAACAGAGACTTAGCTCACTGATGGAGGCAGAGGTGGATTTGAATCGGGATTTGTCACAGCATGTGGCCCTCTTCAGGCATCACTGCCTGCAGACTCCTCTGCTGTTGCCCCAGCCAGCAGGCCCTGTGTCCTTTGGACCACTTCCAGCATCTGTCATTCTCCATGGTTACAGAATACACTTTGAGCCACTACTCTCAGGTAGCAGAGAAAGGAGGAAGCGGGTGTCTCAGGTATCTGCTGGCACATGTACTCACCTCAAGGTCTGAGCAGGTGCTACTGGGGAGACCTCAATTCTTTTTCTTTTTTGTGGTGGAAATGAGGATTGAACTCATGCCCTTGTGCTTGCCAGGGAAGTGCTTAATCCACTGAGTTGTCTCCCTGGCCCAAGGGACCGCAATTCTTGATCTCTCTCTGTACTTAGCAAAGCCCTGGAAAGCAAATGAAGCCTTGGAGGAAGAAACACAGCGCTTTAACTTGGGACACTGCTCCACTGAAGCAGGGGTGGGAAGCTAAACCCTCCCACCTTCTAGGCTTCTGGATCCTCTGAGCCCCAGCAGAGCAGGCTCCAGGCTGCTACTCCCCTCCTACTCCAGCTTTGTGACAAAAGATCATGCTGGCAGAAGAGAAAGAATAGAGAAGAGAAACCACGCTGTGGTTTTGCATTGCAGAAGGAAGAGAGAGGGAGGGAAAAAAGGAGAGGTTGCTCTAGAAAGCAACATCTGGAGACAGAAGCAGCTGTGATCTGAGCATCAGGGGGTGACAGCATGAGCCCTGGATTTACCACTTGTATCTGTACCTCAGCTTTTCTTGTCTGCAAAATACAAACTATACAGGCCACCTTGGATTCAACAGTGCTCTGACAAACACCTAAAAATGCCAAAGGAACTTTTCACAAGGGTGAATGCAAGATGTCAGTTTTCAAGTGAGGGTGAGGCCAGTTTGGTTTAGGAGTTGCATGGAGCCATCTAAGTAAGGAACAGACAGGAGACCCTGAATCCTACGTCCTTGTTCACATGCTGTGTGTGCTGACCACTGAATATGAGGGCAGCTTGCACCTCTCTCACACCTTCATCCATTCAGTGGATACAACTCCAGGGCCAACAAGGAGCCAGGTAGTGTTCTGAGCGGGGGATGCTGGGAAGCAACACAGATGTGGCCCGCGCTCTTGCCAACTCCCTCCCTCACCTAGAGAAAGATAGCTTATGAACAAGACAGTGCAAGGTAAGAAGAAGTGGAAAATCGAAAACTGGCCAGACTGGAGTCAGTTCAGACCATCGCTTATAAGGGACACAGCCTCTTTCTGGACATTGAAAACACAAGCTGGACCTTCAAGGGCAAACGCACTTCACCAAGTGCCCTGTGACTCTGGGAGCTTATCTTTGTACCTACACCAATCTATTCCCTGTCTATGCTATGTGTTTCTGTCCACTAGGGTGATCTAATCCTCAAGAGAAAAACAGGAAATGAGATTCAGAGAGGGCAAGGGACAAAACAAAATACCTGGTTTATACCAATTGGAGCTCAGGTTACAAAAATATATAAGTCACCATCCATGTATGCCGATTTCCCCCAATGGATAGTGCGTGCTCACACACATGCGCTCACTCCAATGTGTGCACACTCAGGTGTATATTGTTTCTTTTGATTTATTTGCTTTGTGGCGAGGAGCCTTGCCTGCACCTTGCCTATCATTCACCATCCTACGAAGTCACACCTGTTTTCCTTAAGATATGGGACTGAGGTCCTCAGGTTCTTACCATGGGACTCAGCTAGACTCTGGCAACTGCCAGGTGCAGCAACCAGGCCAAACTCAGCATCTGTGCAGACCCTTGCCTTGGCCCCCAGGCCTTGTGTGCTGCAAAAATAGGGGTGAACTCTCAACTGCAGGCCAAACATGGGCTCCTGTTCCCTGTCTCTGACCGCATGCATAGCTTCTTGTCATCTCTGTGGGCCGAGAAAGCACCAGGATGCAGGCAGTGGGCTTTTTGTTTAGCCATTCACATCTCTGCCATCCACTTCTGATTCTGCACATGAGGTTTTCATGCAAGACAGGACCCGAGAAATCCTGTTGTTCAGCAGTTTTAGTTGATCTACGCATTTCACTATTTAATTACTTAGTGTGGTTTTGGCCCCCAAACCCTTTGTTGAAACAAAATTTCATGCGGACTTTGAAACTATAAAATAGATACAAGCTGGTCAGGAACCCAGAGTCCCTCCTGCTGGGCTCCTTCCTGCAGGGTGACCTCTCAGGAGACTCTAAGGATAGCAGGCTCTTCACAGAGTGAGCACTCAGTGCTCACGCTCCTGCCTGTCACAAATAGGCTGAGTGGTGAAGCCCTGCTCATGTGGCCGGCCGGCCGGGATAAAGTAGGTGATTCATTTAGTTGGTGTCAAAGCCAAATCATGTACACGCATACAAAATCACTCACAGTGGTAGAATTAGGAAATAGCTATGGGTGGGGCCATGGGAAGACCAAGAGCTTGGCCTGGGACACGGGCCCATCTGGGTCAGAGGGAAGTGTGAGTCCGGACTGCCTAGGAGCTCTGTGTTCACCGCCCATGAGTTCCTGCAAGTTATGGAGCAAGAGTGTGCTGACAGGCCGGTGATACATGTATCCCCAGGTGCTCCTACGAGTGTTATAGGTTTTGATATTTTTATTTAACTGGAAGCGGTCAATCTGGTGCATGTGAGGCACAGATGACAGGGCTGCTGCTGGCTGCCTCCAGGGACACGGCTCCCTTCCCACTGACAGCATGCCTAGCCCATCCTGAAACACTCTGAACTTCATCTTGTATTCACAGGCACTAGGAAAGGGCTTTAGTCCTGAGTGTTGATGCAAGAGAGACAGACCAGAGGAAAGTGTCCAGAGCCAGGAGACCACATACAACGAGGTAACAAAAAGGAGCAGGTCAGCTGTGGGCCCTGGGTCAGTTTCATAACCTTTCTGGGCCTTAATGTCTCTTATACATAAAATGAAGTTGACAACCATAGGGTTTATTTTCTAGGGTCACTGTGGGAGATAGATGAGACAATTCCATGCAACTCAGAATAATGGCCGGGTCATACTTAACAGGACCCCACTAAATGACAGTTGTTAATGTCACTGACCTGGAGCTATCACATCCTCAGACCTGGTGGAGCCTCTTTCCCAATGGTTCCCCCGAGGAGCCAGACTACGTCTCGGCCTAGAGGAGGCACCTTCAAAGGACTCTTGGGAAGAATTCAAGGTGAGTATTAATTCTGTTGCTTCCTAAGAAAAGTTGGATTTTCCTGGGTGCTTTTTGTGGAATACTTGATGTGTGTTGGGTCACTGACACCCTGACCCCATGCAACAGGGGTGATTTAACTTGGCTTGAGAGGAGCAAGGTAAGTTTCAGGGGATTTCAGGCACGTTCCTGAAATTGCACAGCTGGTGAACAGGCAAGGCAGAGCTAAACCCCAAAGGTTTTCTTCCACTTTGCTATTACTTGTTGAGAAGTGGTAGTTGGTTTTCTTTATTACTGTTGTTTACAGAGACCCAAACGCTAGCAACAGAGTATGCATTACCTCATGTCCCTCAATGGAACGTGGGGACAATATGACAGCTACAGACTGACCAATATGCAATGCAGGTGGGCGGAAGCCTGGTTACACCACCCAGGGGTTCCTGGGAGCCACTGCAGTGGGGGTGAACCCCAGCCCTGGGAGATGTCAGGGCTAGGACACTTTTTCTTTAGCACAGTTTAGTGAATCTGCCCTCCCGCAGCTCCTGGCACGGGCATCTGCCTCATTATGGACGATAGCCACCTGCCCTCTGCCATTGGTTTCCTTTCCTACCAAACAGCAATGCTACTTTCTGGCCTGCAGTGCTGTGCTACATAACATTTATTCATCGGAAGGGTTTAGATGTGCCTCGCATTTCTGTGAGGTGCATGTGGGTGCATCCTCTTTCCTAGATGTGCTCAAAGACAAGGAGGGGGGCTGTGCCAGGTCCTCTCACCCATGGAACCCCAGGAATGCTTCAAATCTTGGGGGAACAAACTTTGTACTGAGTCAACAGAGAAGCCCTGGACAGGAGATAGGAAATGTGTACTTTGCGAATAGAAATTCTAGAACTGTCATGACTGCTGATTCCCAGCCACGATTTAGTTTTCTCTAATGAATTCATAATTTTTATTCTGTACAATTTTGTTCTTGTTTGATATATTTCCTCTTCTTTAATTTCTTATATGTTAAAAACTATATATATATTATTAAATATATATATTTATATATAAATTATATTTATGTTATATATAAGTTATATATATATATATATAATTCACCATAGGAAATTTGTATTTATACATAACATATCTTGATTCCTCTTTTTTCCCCAATCCCCTCTCCCTTCAATGCTTCCTCTCCTCCTAATTTACAGAAGCTTGGTTTCCATTTTTCCTTGTTTTCCTTTCCTTCCTTCCCCCCCCATCCTTCCCTAGCTCCCCTTATCATTTGAACATTTTCATCCTGTCTAGCACTACACATTACATTTTGGCACTTATTTGCACTTTCTGTTTCTCAAACTAGAGAAACAATGTGATATTTAGACTTGTGTGCTCAAGGTATATTATTTACCTATAAATGTCTCAAGTTCATCCTTCTTTATGGTGAAGCAGTACTCCATTCTATGAAAAAAACACATTTACTTTACTCATCTATCTGTTGGTGGATAATTAAGTAGCTAATATGTATCTATTATAAACTGTGCTGCTGTAAAAATAGGTCTGCATTGCTGTGGCATAACGCTTTTAATTCTTTCAAGAGACACAAAAGAGAACAGCTGGTGAAATGGAGCCTCTATTTTAGTTTTTGAGGTGTCTTCACATGGATCTCCACAGCAGTTGTGCCAGTCTACACTCCCAGCGGCAGTGGTGAAGGATTCTGTTTCCCCCATACCCCACCACATTTATCATTGGTTGATTTCTTAGTAATAGCCATTCTTTCTGGGATGGGATAGAATCTTGGTATTTTTAAAATTTGTCAAATATCCAGTAATGTTGAGCTTTTTTTTATATATATCTATTTGACATTTCTCCTTCTCTGTCTTAGAGTCTATTCATTTCAGTTGCCCATTTTTGGATTGGGTCTCCATTTGAGAAGTCTTCTTCTTTTTTAGTTCTTTATATACTTCAGGTTTTAATGCTTTAGTTATTCAATTGATCCTCAGTTCTTTTTTCTTTTTTTTCTCCCAGTACTATGCTGTTTTTCTCAAAGTAGCTTTGTGGTGCATTTTCCAAGTCACAGATTGTCACGCCCCTTGCCTTGCCTTTGTTGCTAATATAGTTCTCTCCTGGTTCCAAATAAATTTTAGGATTATTCTCTCTAATTCTGAGGGGTATTGATATTATGATAAGTATTGCATCGAATCTATATAACAAAAAAAGCTTGTGTAACAATTTTCAAAGTACGGTCATTTTTACAATATTGGTTCTTCTCACTCAAGAACAAAAGATACCTTTCTATTTACCAATATGCTCCTTAATCTCCTTTTTCAAAGTACTATAGTCCAGCGTAATACTCTGTAGCTATCTACTAAGTCCATTTGCCCCATGTTTTAGCTCAGTTCTGATATTTCTTTGTCGATTTCCTCATGTAGTTGATCTATTTGTGACAGGGAGCCCTGGAGTTCCCCTATAACGACGGTATTGAGACTTGGCTGACTTTTCAGGTCTGTTAATATTGGTTTTATCTAGCTGAGTGTGATGGTGTTTCTTGTGTTTATGTCTATGATCATTGTCCCTTCTCTTGAATTGTTCCCTTAAGGACACAGTGATGTTCTTTGTCTCTCTTAATCAGTCTTGGCTTGAAATCCACTTTATCTGCCAATAGAATAGCTACCCCCTGCTTTTTCTTCACAGATTCCGGTTACATAGAATATTATTTTCTGTCCTTTGACTTTTAGTCTGCGAGTTCCTTGTTGAACTAAACATGTTTCCATTTTTTCCTATGTTATGCATTCATGTTTTCTATCATTTTCATAAACACCATTTTTATGTATATCTACTTTAAATTCACTAACTGTGTCCTTCACTATGGTCTTTATCTTTTCAGTTATCTGAGAAATTGTTTCTGAGGGTTTTTTTTTTAAGACCCTCATCCATCTTCTTGGATACTTACTCTTTTTTCATTTCAGAGAGTCCATTCGGGTGCCTTTTGGTTTGTTTCCCGTCACTGCCTCTTGGGTTTGCCTTGTGAGAGTTGCAGGACTGGGGTTGTATCATTTTTAATTTTTTAAAGTTTATGTTTTGCATTGATGCTTGCAAACATCTTATGGTAGGTTGTGTTATTACTTGTATCAGTAAGTGACTACTTTTCAGAAGTAACTTCTAGGTATATCTGGATTTTGGCTTTTTACTCTGTTTCAAGATCCTACCATTTTCATTTATTAGGAATGAGAAGTTGCTGCTCATTTGGCTGCTATGGTCTGTGTATAGGTGTCCCCACAAAGCCTCATGCAGTCATGGGGCAGCTTCTGGAGTTTCTGATGGATTGTTGTGGGTATGAATGCTGCACCTGCCCTTGGTCAGGTAATTTGCATTACAATGTAAGGAAGGGGGAGAGGCTACCTAGCCACCTGAGCTGCTGCCACTCCCTTGGCTCTCTGATTTTTGTTTCCACCAGGAAAGGTTGCCCTCTGCCATGTATCACTCTGCCTTAGAGTCAGCTGAGCGTGGACTGAAACCTCAACAAATTGTGAGCTAAATAAACCTTTCCTTCCTTCATTTGAGTGTCAGGTATTTTGTCCCAGCAATGAGAGAAAAGTAATGGAGACATTGGTCTAGTTCCTGGTTCTTTCATACTGGACTGCTATATATATATATATATATATATATATATATATATATATATATATATAT
>PVKA01002263.1:64885-100283 GCA_004027165.1 Ctenomys sociabilis | reverse complement strand
AAAATAAACCAGGAAAAAATATATATGTAAAATATCTCCTCAACTGAGTGATTTTACCCTCTAGTGAGAAAATTTAAAAGGAAAAGTTCAAATGTGATAGGAAGAAAAAAATAGATGAAGAGAAAGCAATTAGAAGCAAGGTTGAAGGACACAGGAAGATCATCTAAGCTTTTGGAGACTGTTGAAGAAGACAGGAGGGAAACAAGGAAGAAATGAAAAATAAGCACTACACAAAACCAAAAAACTAAAGTTTTGTTTTTCATGATCACTTTCATAAAAAAACAAAAATAGCCAACAAAACAACAAAAACAGACACACAGAGACAGATGGACAGATTCATCTGTGGTTTCAAGCCTATGGTTATCTTCTGGAGTCTACAGTTGTGTGGGGGTCTCCACTCCGGGGGGCTTCTCTACTGAACTGGTAGACAAAAGCAGTGACGATCCCAGCAAACCTGAAATAAGAATAGGGCGGGGTGGTGCTATGGTTTATGTCTAGTTGTCCCTTCAAAGCTTCATGCAGTTGTGGGGTGAGGACTTCTACTGGAGTTTGAGATTAACTCATGATCTACTGGGATTATGGGTGTGAGTGCTTCCCCCAGCCTGGTGTGGATAGCTTGAATGTAATAAAAGAGAGGCAGAGAGACAGACTTCTCTGCAGCCACTGTTGCTGCCACTCCTTCATTTTGCTCTCTTCTCTGTGCTACCACCATGAAAGGCTGTTCTCTGCCATGTTTCAGTGTGCCTTAGAGCCAGCCGGGTATGGACTGAAATCTCCTACGACTGTGAGCTAAATAAACCTTTCCTTCCTTCATTTCGGCTGTCAGATATTTGTCCCAGCAATGAGAGAAAAGTAAGCAAGACAAGTAGGGTTCAACTCCACAGAATTTCAGCTAATGCTCACTTCTGACATTCAGTCTGTGGCCTAAGTACAACGCCATGTGTCTCTTGCTAGCCTGGTCTCGGTTCTCTGATTCAGGTCTTCTCCTGGGGTTATGCCTCACCCATGGGTGCTCCAAATCCCAGGGTCTGCTGGCTGGGCCCCAAAATGGGGTCCAGTCATTCAACCTCTGCTGGGCCATCTGCAGTGGAGGCACTCATCTGTCATTGTTGCCCACAGCATCCACTGCTCCACTCCAACAGCAAGGCCTCCAGGGCTCCCCGCCGTCATGGTACCTCTGTGGCTCAAGCTTCTTCTCTCATACTATGAGCTGGGAGTGAGGGAGGAAGCACAGGTACCAATGAGCTAGGTGTGTGGGAGGGTGCCCAGACCCCTTTTAGACAAAGAAGAAAAAAATCACTCAGAAATGTTAGGTGCTCTGAGCCAGTCAGAGATTAAAGCACCTGCTTAGGCAGACACAGGGACCAAGCTTTCAATCCCTGGCCTGCAATGCTGGCCCTGCCCCTGGGGCACACTGAGACTCGGATTGAGACTGGGTGTGATGACACATGCCTGCAATCCCAGTGCTTGAGAGGCTGAAAAACAAGATTACTACAAGTCTGATCTGTATATTGAGACCCTGTAGACCTTGCACTAAATACATTAAAAAAAAAAAAGAAAGAAAGAAATGTTAGGTTCTGTGCTGACTGACTTCCCTGTCTGTAAGTGTCAGAGCTCAGATTTGAAGCCAGGTCTGTCTGAGGAGCCCCTGATGGCTTGGAATATCACATAGCTCCTTGGAGTCCTGGGGACTGAAACAAAGGAATGGCGAAGGGGACTCAAGGGAGCAGCACTTGGTCACCTGCACGCACCTGGGATTCCCCATCAGCAAGGTGCGCCACACACAGGGGCCACTTGGATGATCTTGTAGACCGTAATAAAGAGAGAAACTGCCCTGCTCAGGGCTCCTGAGCCTGTGCCGCTGCCCTCGGCAGGACCTCACACCTACCACAGAGCTCTTCAAGAGTCCCTGAGGAGGCAGTCACCAGGTTCTTTCTGCTCACCTCAGTCGCACACACGTATCTTTTGCTGCGAGGGCAGCAGCACCCTGGGAATCTTGTGCATATAGCTTCTGAGACCTTACAAAGTATGGCAAAACATCCTTCCCCAGCTCAGCCTCTGCAGATGGGCTCATTTTCCTCTTCTCCCTGCCAACAGGCCCACTTTATGGTTGATTAGGGTAATGAGGCTTATGCAGGCTTCCTCTGTCCCTCCCCAGCTTCTTGGCTCCAAATGTTAGCCCACTGTCTATCAATATTGTCTGGCACCAGAAGAAAGCCCCTCTCCCTTCCTGCACCTAGCATCTGGTTGCCTGGAAACCAGAACAGAAGCCTAGAGCATCTTGGGTTTCTTTTTAATTTCCCTGCCAGCTCCTGAAAGCAAGCAGTGTTTGTTTTAAGCAGAACCCTTGTATGGCAGAGTCTTGCCTTAACCTTCCCTGGGATGATTTCATCAACTTGCGTCAGTGTGATGCACAGAGACAGGGACAGCCACCGTGGGCTCAGTGTCATTTGGTTATCAGTACACAAAGTCATAATTAACAATGAAAGCTGAAGATGGATTGTCTCACAGGGAGCCAGGGCTGGGATCAACTTAAGTACGTGTGTGCAAGGATACAAGTACCAGGCACATGTGTTAAAATTGGCAGCTTTGTGTGGACTGCAGCTTGCTGTAGCCATGTGCAGAAGGGAAGAGAAATGTTTCTTTTTCTAACAGAACAAAAGCTTGTCTTGAAAATGAATATACTTTTGACTTTGCTTGACCCAAGCCACACAATTCAGGGTGAAGGTGCCAACAATCTGCTTGGCTCATCCCCAGCTGGTTCTTGGTAGAAAGGTGGGCTCTCTTCAGAAAAGCCAGAGGAGAGACAAGGATTAAACAGTCGTAAATAGGAAAAGAACTCTCCTCCCAGCCCCATTCTTGGGCTCAACACTGTGAGGGCCAGCCAGTGGTCAGGACCAAACCTGATGTTCTTCCCTTCTACAGGATCCTGGCTCCTGCTGGCAGGACACAGACAGGCACTGCGTTTGTGTTGTGTGGGCTCGGGATCTTTCTGTCCAAGGCTGCCCTGTGTTTCCCAAACTGGAGACCTTTTAAGGACTCATCAAAGCCAGCGTCATGGAGGAAGCCACTTCCTAGGGATGCAGGCGAATGCACCTGCCCCTCCTCCGCCCCTTGCCCTATCTGGGCTACCCATCTTTACAAGATGGTAGAGAAACGCAGGATGATGAACTTCTGGCCTCAGGGTGTACGCCTGTGAGCAGTGGAGCTAAAACTGGAGCCACAGAGCTCACCCAGGAACCCTTATCAGAAGCCCTCTAGAGGACTCCCCCCAGCCAAAGATCCTGCAAGAAGTGACTCTCTCCGTCCTGGTCTCCTGAAAATTTCTTATTACTCAGTGAATAAATCGGTATGGAGCTAATAATAGCTAGATATGTAGCCCACCCGAAAGGATCTATTTGCTGCATCTTAACAGTATTTTCTAAAAGTACCTTGCTGTATTTTTTAAGGAAGAGTTGAAGTGTGGAATCATTTATGTATCGCTGAGTCCTTACTTCCTGGCTCCATTATTCTCTGGATTTCCTTTGCATTTCTTAGTGATTTGGGAAGAGCTGTAGGTGCTTAGTGCCCTTTTTTGCAGCAGTGTATTTTTTTCTTCTTGTTCAAAGAATACTTTAAAGACAAAGCAAGTTGAAAATAGGGATTTATATGTTTTCTTCCCAAGAAACAGAGGCAGAGTTACGCAGCCAACAAATATTACTCTATCTTGGGAGTCACCTGTCCCAGGACCAGGTGCTGACCCCGCTTCTTCCCTTACTATGGCTTGTAGCCCATTCATATAAAATTCATCTAAAACACCTAAAATGCAGCACCGGGTCAGTGAAATGGGAAATATAAAGGTTCTGAGTTGTTATAAGAATAAAAGGAACCTAATCCCAGCACTTGGGAGGCTGATGCAGGAGGTGGGAGCTTGCAGGGTCATTGCAAGTTCAAGACAAGCCTGGGCTGCAGAGGGAGCTGCACAGGGAGATCCTGCCTCAAAACAAACAAAGAGAAAAAGAATAAAAGAATTAACATGTAAAGAGATGAGTGAATGTCTTTGAAGGAAGAACTCAGTAAAAGCCAGCCACATTGTGTTTTATTCCCAACAAAGAGATTATGGGGCCAACTTGGACTGGGAGGTAAAACAGGGCTTAAAAAAGAATTCTAAATTTTTGGTAGAAAAGAGGAGCTGAGAAAAGGTTTTCCTTGTAGAAAGAGAGTTTTATTATCATCCTTGTATATAGGAATATACAATATGTGTTTCCTATATTCTTTACAAGTTCTAAATCTTCAATACCAATAGCCTGTATGGAAAATGCCTACATAACTTTATGATTTGTACACAAAAATATTATATACATAAGGCGAGTTTTATTTCCTACCTGAAGACATAACACTATTACTAGGCACAAGGCCACTGTCTGAATAATCATAAGTCAATACTTAGGAGGCAAGAGTTGGTATTCAGGTTTATGGAGAGGCCAGCACCTTGAAAAGTTGGGAGGGCACTATCATCATTTTACCCCCAAAAGGATCATTTTTATGAAGTGAAATATACAGAAGACATTCCTGCCAGCAGTGGAGAAGTGTTCCTTTTTCCCCACAGCCTCTCCAACATTTGTTATTGGTTGATTTCTTCAAGATAGCCATTCTTTCTGGGGTGAGATGGTATCTCAGTGTTCTTTTAATTTAATTAATTTTTTCATTTAATTTTTTCATGTATTTATTAGCTTCTAAAATCTCTTCCTCTGAGAAGTGTGTGTTCATCTCAGATGCCCATTTCTGGATTGGGTCTTTAAATTTTGGGGCCCAAAATAGTTAGGATAGATATACAGCAACTTTCTCTTAGCTCAATGGGAAGAAAGATTTGTACTAATAGTGTTTAGACAAAATATCATGTCTGCACCTTATACTGTGAATAACCACTATGAAAACAACAATATGCAACGTATTAGTTATCGTAACTGCCATACAAGCCTGCTTTGAAACTGTCTGTCTCACTGCTATTTCTTTCTCAATAATATTAATTTTTTTAAAAAGGCCTTATATATGGAGAAATAGAAGGTGCAGGGGGCATTGGGCTGGAAGACACCATGCTTGTAAGGATTTTATTATCAATGGCGTGTGTCTTTTTATTTTATTCTTAATAGTAGCATTGCAATTAAACTGGACCTTCTGAGCTGGATTCCAAAAATTCTTTAGAGAAACATTACATTTCTACAAGTTAAACCTCACAGCAATGCTCCACGGTAGCTGAGTAAAGAGTAAAATGGGGCATTACATATTCTGGAAATAAGTGAAATTCATCAGATATTCTGGGTCCTATAAAGCTAAAGAAGGATTACTTAAACATTAAGATTTAATCTTTTAGGTGTGGCTTTTCTTTAGGATTTAGGATGCTTGGCAAAGAGAGGGGACAGAACTCTGCAGAGGACAATGCTCCAAGAGCACCCACTGCTAGAACTGCAGATGTCAGTGAAAGAATTTGAAGTCACAGCCTTTAAAGAAGAAGAAGAAGAAAAAAAAGCAATAAAGTATACTTCAATCCCCTGTGCTGTCCAACTCATTCACAGAAAACAAGTAAATGTGATTGTTTATGTTAACTACAAGTATTCCTTAACTGCTAAGGCATGAGTTCTTCCAGATTTTGTGTACAAAATAACCCTTAATGCTCTTAACCATGTTTTCATATTCATAGCTAAGATCATTCCTTTGCAAACCTCACTGAGCCCTAATGTACACATGACATCAAGAGATACAGCACAGGAAAGAAACAGACTCTTCTTTCTGAGAGGTACTTCCTGGGCCCAGTTGCTCCTGCATACATCTCTGAGGACTGTTGAAGCTCAGCATTTGACCTGCCCTCCGCAGTTCCTTAGCTTCACAGAGCAGGGTGTAGGATAGAATTTATGCCTCTGTGACTGAGGACGGGATAAGACCCTAGCGCTGAGAAAAGGATCAGACATCCCAGCCCTTGGGGCGCTCCTCCAGGTCCCCCAGTCGCCTCCTGAGATCACACCATGCCTTTAGCGCCTTGTCTGTTCCTAAGGCCTCCATGCAAGGATTTCTCTCTTACTATCCTCATCTTGCCTCAGTCCACCTCAGCAATTTGTTAAGAGGACAACTTAATGTGTTTTCCTCCTCAGAAAACTAATTTGCATGTTAATGCAAGCTTCCTGGCACCTCAAAGACTGTTAGAGACACACACAGGACTGAGTCTAATGGTGCGAACCTTGGGTGCCAAGGCTTAACATCTGGGTTCATAATTTTAAACATATGGTTCATCTCAAATCATGCCAACCAACAGACAGCTGCGTGGTTTCCACCAGCCTTCAGAGCAATCACACACTAAGCATTTTCAATGCACCAACTGATTATTCTTCAACTAAAAACAGTTGTCCTCACCACTGGGTGGGGGTGGGCCTTAAGATGTGCTAATGAGGGTAACAGTTGTGGTTTTCAGAGAGCCACAAGCTGCCATGAACTGTTGAGCATGCCACTGCCTCTAATCCGAAAAACAAAGCTATGTGTGGTGGTGCAACTTCTTCTGTTGTCCAGATGAAGATAACAAAAGCTCTAAAACGTTACATGGCTATCCAAAGTCACAAAATTGTAAATGAAATCAACTCAAACTAACTAAGATTCCTATGATTTGATCAATCACACTTTCTCCTTGCTTGGTGACTAGAGACCTCAAGACCTGTTCAGGTCCTACTAGCTGTGCTATTAAATTAAAACCTTCCATAGGGGCCAGGGATGGCTGAGTGGAATAAGCGCTTCCCTGGCAAGCACAAGGGCCTGAGTTCAATCCCTGGTTCCACCAAAAAAATAAAACAAAACAAAACAAAAACCTTCTATAGCCATTAAGCAGTTATTATGAACCAGGCAGTGGGCTTTTCATGTATTTGTACTGACCTTCCTAATGCAGAAGGTGCTCACCTCACCACATTGTCCACTGAAGACACAAGAACGTCAGTACACGGCCCAAATGGCTCTCATACAGAGCAGGGTCCTGGGCTGCCAGCCCAGCTGGGTTCTTGATGACCACTTTTGTCTGTATTGTAGTTGATTCCCTCTGTGACTTCTGGCAAATCCCTTAACCTCTGGGAGGGGGAAGGAGATTTCTCATCTGACAAATGAAGTCCTTGGCCTGGAAAATCGCTAAGGTGCCTCCTGGGGTTTCTACACAGGCTCCCCAACCCCATGATGAAATCAAGAAGAGGAGCCAGCCTTGTTGGCCTCCCATCTGGACTCCCAGGGTTTATTTACCCTTGGTGTCTCTGGCAGTGCAACAGCTTGAACATATGGGCTGCCCCTCCATGAGACAGGCAGTGTGACAGGCTAGGAAGCTGAAGTCCTGGCGTCCCCCAAGGAGGGTGTCAGGCCTGGCTGTTGGTCTTCTGCGTGGCTGGCCGGCTGGCTGGCTGCAGTCTCTGTGTGGAGCCTGAGTGGGCACCCATCAGTGGCTGCTTGTGTAGGCAGCCCCCCAGAGCAGAGCCCTTGCAGGTTGCTGTGGCTCATATTATTGCTTCATTATCTCTCCCATCAGAAAATGTGAAGGCTGCAGCTCTGGCTACAATGTGTTAACTCTGGTTCTCTGGAGCCTAGTCCCTGCCTAATGCAGCAAATTATACTGTTTCTCACCTTCCTGAACTACCATCTTATTTCACACAACTTGAGACCCTGAAGTACTGATATTTTTTCTTCTCTTTTTTGTTCTCCCAGGCAGCACTGTTTGGTTGCAGTGAAGTGAAATGTTAGAAAGATTTTGGAAGTTCAGATGTGCTACACTCACCTTCACTGCATGTTCCCTTTTATTTTGATTATTTTCATGGGGAGCTGGCCCCTGAGCACGCTGAAGCTAAGCTTGTGACTTTAATCTGCAAGTCCCTTTATGTTAGTATTTAACAGATTGCCTTTGGGTATGTGTTAGCCATCCCAGGTCCCTAATTTGAAGGACCCCTTGCGTTTTGTATACTGAACATACACAGAGCTGCCTTTGCTGCTGCCACCTACACAGAGGGTGCAGTGGAAATTCTTTATAGAGTGAGGAAGCCTGCTTGCTTTCCCACACCATAGAAAGGGACTTCATTTCCAAAGCTTCAGAGAATACCTGAAAAACTACCAGAAATTGATTTCCAAGACTCAGGAACCAACCAGTGCTTCTGATTTTACATCTGAAAATATTACCAAAATGGTTTTCATTCTCAGTATGGAGAAGGAATTCCAGCCTGTGGTGATGTTATAGAAAGATGAGTAAAATACAAAAAGGTGGAGAGAGCAATAAAAGAAAACCCGGACAAGGGCCTCTGGTCTGAAGAGGTATCCCAAGACGTCATGGTCCCAGTTTCCTCTTGGGTGGAGGTGAGTCCTCTGCCCCCAGGGTGCATGCAGGGCTCCTGCCAGAGGCTCTGGGCAGCTGTGCTGGGGTGCTGTCTGGACTGTATCAAGTAAAAAGGCAGAGTAGGTAAACAGCATGTGTAATTGCAATTGCGGTTATTACCCCTCATGAACCTGATCTTGCAGCAACCCACTCACTGGAAACTTCCCTCACATAATTCAGAGCCCGAGTTCCCTACATGCCCTTGGGTTGGTGGCCTCAGTTTGATGGCTTGATGATGATGATGGGATTAGCAGTGTTCACTTAGCTTGATTTAGGATTTGTGCTAGGGCATATAAGATCAGCTCTGATTGGTAGCTGCAAGGCTTTCTTCAGTGGCAGTTCTTAGAAATGACAAAGTCTGAGGTCCTGTGTGTGGAGAGCTGGGAGAGCAGAAAGCAGGAGGAGACAAGGTGCCTCCCTGGACTCAAGGATGTAAATCAGCTCACTGACCCTTCAGGAATCCTTGAAGGTGCTGGAGCACAGTGAGGGAAGAGAATGGGAATGAGGAGGAGGCTGGCAAGGTATGGAGTGAGCGCCTGTGGGCAAGTTGTCTTTGCTTCTGGAATGGTGAAGACACAGGGACTGTGGATCTAAACCGAGGAACTGAGATTTGACAGCATCAAGCATGTGAGCATACAAAGCAAATGAAGCTTAAAATCACTGCTCTGAGGGCAGATAAGTCCCGCAAGCCTGGCCAAGCAGGGCATGGTGCTAATATCCACCTGTGCAAGGGGAGACCTGCCAGAAATGGGGCTGTTTGCTAAAGAAAGCTGCAGACTGTGTGTAGGACCAAGTGTGAGGCCCAGGAAGGGAGGTAGAGAGGTCATGTGCAAATGCCAGATAACTATCTAGCAGGAAGAAGGGCAGCTCCTAAGGAATAGTTAACTCACATTGCTGCTCTCAGACAGGTACATCCAGGCTTTAGGATACACCCAAATGAAACCAGGAGGTCCTCACTGCATGAAGTTCTGGACTGAGCAAGGCATAGGAAGATGTGGCATATTCTACAGGTGACTTTCCTCCTCCACTTTGGATGGTGTACTCCTGTCTGCCAGGTGCCACGATCAGTGCTGGGGATCCAGGGTGAAAGAATACAGGCTTCGCCAGCAAGGCACCAGCCAAGGATCAACACTCATGACAGTCCCTGCCATGGTGGAGTTTTGTAAGGGAACAGAGTGAGTATAAGAGGAAGATGAATGGAACCAGAGAGCTAGCAAGGGGTTAAGGGAAGTAAGCACTCTATGGAGATTTTACTAGATGGCAAGCAAGATAAACTAATGGTAGTAATGATCATTTTATCATGAATTTAGTACATACCAAACACTGCTAGACTGTATAAAATTGCAGATAGCATAAGAAAATATAATGTGATATAGTACAGCATAATACAGTCAAAAGTGTGACCCAAGATCCAAACCAAGATTCCCTGCTCCAAATGCCTGGCTGTTGGCCACTGTATATAATAACATCATACACTTTTCCTTTGTATAGCATTAATCTCTGGAAGGCATAGGAGTTGGACAATTTAAGGATATAAGAACATCATTCCTAGCATTTGGGGTCAACATTCCACACAACTATAAGCTCCAGGCAACTGCCCTTACTACCATGAGTAAGATAGCTAAAGGGGAGCAGCCAAGGCAGGCTTCAAATTCTAGGCATCAAGAAACCACTGGGTAATTGTGTTCTTTTTTCTGGTGATGGCTCACTTTTTTCTTTCTTCTTGGTGTGTTCACCTATATTTGTCTTCTTTAATGTATTCATTCCATCTGAATTTTCACCTCTGTCCGGCAGTGACAGGAACAGGTCAATATCCTTCAGTAATGTGGCTCAGTGTTAAGGGCCTCAATGAAGAACTGGTCAAAAAACAGAATCCAACAGTCTATTGCGTTCAGGAAAGTCATCTAATCCAAAAAGTTTCATGGGCTAAAAATAAGAGGATAAAAAAATTTCATGCAGTAAGATTCTAGAGGAAACTAAAGCTAGCAATTTTACTTCCAGACAGAATAAGCTTCAAGGTAAAACTGATTAGAAGAGATAAATAAGGTCACTGCATGCTAGTTAAGGAAACAATCTAACAGTAAAAGAAAACACTTAAAAATATATAGGAGCCAAATACTGGAACACCTAACTTCATAAAGCAAATAGTGCCGGACATAAAGGATTAAACAAATACCAACACAGTCATAGAGGATGACCTCAGTAACTCACTTTACAAAGGGACAGATCGATTAAATAAAAAATTAATAAAGAAATATCAGAACAAACCACATCTTACAGCAAATAATCTCAATAGGTATCTACAGAGTGTTCTACTCTACTACAACAGTAGTAGCTCATGGAGCTTTCTCCGAAGTAAACCATATATTAGCCCTCAAAGCCTGCTTAAATAAACAAAAGAATGGAAATCACCAAATGTTTACTATCAGACCACGGTGCATTGGATCTAGAAATAAATCAAACAAGAAACTTCAGAAAATTTGTAAATACCCAGAAACTTAATGACACACTCCTGAACTCCCAATAGTCACAGAAAAAAGTCAAGGGAGAAGTTAAACAGTTTCTGGAATCAAACAGCAATGCCAGTGTAACATACCAGAACCCGTGGGACACAATGAAAACAATACTAAGAGGGAAGTTTATTGCAATCAGTGCTCATATTAGCAAACAGAACAAGCTCAAACAAATAGCATAATGATGACCCTCAAAACACTTGTAAAGAAGTTACATTTCTTGTTATATAGGTCTTACTTCATCTTGGTCATAACCATCGAGCAGAAAAATATAAAAGCAAGGTATAAAAAGTAGAGCCAGGTCCCACCCCACAGCCCCAGACAATTCACAGCTCAGCCTATGAGTGAGGGCTCCAGGCCTGCTATGCCGAAGGGACCTTTCCCAACCTTCTCCACTTCTGTCCCGTGGCCCCAGAACCAGCACAGGTTGGCTGACCCAGCACAGCCTACCCAGTGAATAAGAACATCCACTATCCTTTTGGGAGCCCAGCAGACCCACCAAAGCCCAGGCCCGTCCACCTAGAGAGCGACCTGCCTGAGACACAAGGGCCTACTCTGGCAAATTGCCGGATGCTGACCCCAAAGATAGCCAAGATAGTGCGAATTTTGACTACTCACTCTGCATCCCGGTTCGGTTCATGCTTGCCTGACCTGGGAACCAACAGAGGGGAACCACAGGACCTGCAGCAAAAAGGAATTGAACACAACAGCTAGATCCAGGAGAGGCATAACTGGATAATCTCAAACTTATTAGACTGGCACTCGAATTCATTACACATTAAGGTCATAGCTGCACCAAAGCGCTACACCAAAGGTCAGAGATTAGTGCTATACAAAATGACCAAGACAAGGAGAAAAATGCAATCTTAGACCTCGAGTCAACCAGAAAGTGCACAGGACACTAGCTCAGCTGAAATGAATGAATTAACAGATACAGAAGCAAAGGAACAACACAAGAAAGGTATAGAGGAACTCAGATGAGAATTAATTCCTGAAATAAAAAAAGAAATATCTGAATACATAGCATCTGAAATAAAGAATGAAATCCAGAAACATTAAGGGAAAACCAATGCTCACCCAGAACAAGTGCAGAAACCACTATTCCAGCTGAAACGTATGAATTAACAGCGTCTGAAGCAAAGAAACAACAGCAGAAAGGTCATGAGGAACTCAAAGCAGAAATAATTTTCGATATCAAAAAAGAATTCTTTAAAAAAAAAAAGAATTCTTTGACATCATAGCATTTGAAATACAGAAACAAGTCTGGAAATATGCAGAGGAAACCCAACTTGGAAGAAACTCTGCAGAAAAAGAATTAATAACTACCTCTAAAGAACACATGGATAAAAAAGGAGATCAGAAATATGATGGATTCCTTGATTGAGCAATACAGAAAAGAAATAGAACACATGAAATAGAGTCAAAGAGATATAGAAGAAGTAAAAATATCAATCACGAGTCTATAAAACTGTTTGAATGAAAGCGAAGACAGAGTTTCAGATCTTAATGACGCTGGTGCAGCTAGTGAAAAAGTGACAAAGGATCTCTTAAAAACAATGAGACTGCAGGAAAAAATAATCCATCACCTGCAAGATGACACCAGGATGAACAATGTGAGAATAATTGGTATCAATGAGAATGAAGGAGTCAATACAAATGACATAAAAAGAAATTGGGGAGAAGTAACCACAGAAAGCTTCCCAAATATGAAGAAACAATCCAACATTCAGGTAAGCAAACATACAGAACACCAAATAACTTCAACTCAAATAAAAACACATTGAGACATTTAATAATCAAGAACCCAGAAATCCAACACAAAAATAATATACTGAAAGCTGCTAGATCACATTCAAAGGAAAACCCATCAGAATTACAGCCGACTTCTCTACACAAACCATTAAGTCAAGAAAAGCATGGAGCAGAGTTCTTCAAGTCCTGCACAAAAACAAATTCCAGCCCAGACTATTATACCGTGTGAAACTCTCTTTCAAGTTTGATGGAGAAGTGAAATACTTCCAGGACAAAGAACAACTAAAGAATTTCATGATGACAAAGCCATCTCTACACAAGCTGCTGAAAGATGTTCTAGAGAAAGACCACAATGACCCAAACTCCACGAATGAGAACGGAAGGAACCCACTAAACAGAACAGACAATTAAACACAGGATAAAAAGGAATATACAACAGCAGGTAAATAACATGACAAACATAGGTCAACACATTTCAATTATAACCACCAATGTAAATGGACTCAATTCACCAATTAAGAGAAATAGACTGGCACAGTAGATTAGGAAACAAAATCCAACAATATGCTGTACACAAGAAACACATTTAACTCAAAAGGACATTTATAGGCTCAAAGTCAAAGGACAGAAAACAATACTACATGCTCCAGCACCTCAGAAAAAAGCACGAGTAACAATTCTGTTCTCAGACAGTCTCAACTTCAAACTAAGAAGGATCAAAAGACACAAAGAAGGCCACTATATATTGGTCAGGGGAAAAATTCAAAAGCAAGAGGTAACACTCATAAATATCTATGCACCAAACACAGGAGAACCTAACTATGTAAGACAAATCTTAATGGACATGAAAAACTTAATATTGAAGACCACAATCTTAACAGAAGACCTTAATACCCCCGAATCTGAAAAAGATAGATGAAGTAGACAAAAAATTAGCAACGGTAGTTCTGCTACCGTTCCAACCAGAGCTTGGAACAACTGGACCTGGTGGACATATACAGAGTGATGAACCCAGCCACAGTTGAATACACATTTTTTTTCAGCTGCACACAGGTCATTTTCCAAAATAAACCACATACTAGTCTAGAGGTCATGCCTAAGTATATGCAAGAAAATAGAAAATTATCCCATGCATATATCTGACCACAGTGCAATGAAACTGGAAATAAATGACAAAAGAAACTAGAAAAACCTGCTAAATTCATAGAAATTAAACAATACCCTGCTCAGCAATCAATGGGTCAGAGAAGAAATTAAAGAAGAAATTCGACAATATCTAGAGTACAATGAAAATTCAAGCACAACTCACCAGAATTTATGGGATGTGATGAAAGCAGTTCTTAGAGGGAATATCATAGGGATGAATTCACACATTAGGCAAACAGAACGGGAACAAATAAACACACTAATGTTGCACCTCCAACGTCTAGAAAAAGAAGAGGAAACGAAACCCAGAGCGCAAAGACGGGAAGAAATCATAACGATTAGAACAGAAATTAATTCAATTGAGACGAAGAAAACAGATCAAAGAACCCACATATCAAAAAGTTGGTTCTTTGAAAAACTAAATAAAGCTGATAAGCCTCTAACCAACCTCATCAAAAAGAGGCAATAAGGAGTAAAAAGGGTGAAATCACCTTTTTCAAAGGAAAATTCGGAAGATTATCAATAGTTACTTCAAAAATCTTTATGCTCAAGGAATAGAAGACAGAGAAGAAATGGACAGGTTCCTGGAAAGATACAAATTACCAAAATTGAGTCAAGAAGATATAACAGCTCTCAATAAGCCAATAACAGCCAATGAAATATGAAACGTAATAAAAAGCCTACCAACAAAGACGTCCAGGTCCTGATGGATTCACAGCTGAATTCTACAAGAAATTTATAGCAGGTATAATCCCTACACTCCTCAAACTCTTCAATGAAATTGAAAAGGAAGCATTCCTCCCAAAATCATTTCTGGAGGCAAGTATTATACAGAATCCAAAACCAGGGAAAGACACAACCAAAAAGGAGAACTACAGGCCAAGCTCCCTCATGAAGATAGACTCAAAAATACTCAGTAAAATCCTAGCAAACAGAATACAGCAAATCATCAAGAAGATCACACACCATGACCAGGTAGGATTCATCCCAAGGATGCAAGGATGGTTCAATATTCAAAAATCTATAAATGTAATACACTATATTAATAGACTGAAATCTAAAAACCGTGTGATTATCTCAATTGATGCAGAGAAAGCTTCTGACAAAATCCAACACTCATTCATGTTCAAAGTCCTACAGAAAATTGGAATAGATGGACTTTACCTTAACTTGATAAAAGCCATCTATGACAACCCAAAAGCTAATATAATCCTAAATGAGGAAAAACTGAAATCTTTTACTCTTAAATCAGGTACAAGACAAGGATGTCCTTTATCACCCCTCCTAGTCAATATAATTTTGGAATCCTTAGCAACAGCCATTAGAAAAGAGAGAGAAATAAAAAGAATAAGAATAGATAAAGAAGAAGTTAAATTATCACTATTCTCAGATGACATGATACTTTACTTGGAAGATCTCAAAAATTCTACCAACAAACTACTAGAACTGATATGGAAATTCAGTGGCATAGTAGGATACAAAATCAGTACTCAAAAGTCAATAGCATTCCTCTACACAGATAACAAACACTCTGAGAGGGAAACTATAGAAACAATACCTTTTACAATAGCACCGCGGAAAATGAAATACCTTGGAATTCACTTAACCAAGGAAGTCAAACATCTTTTCAAAGAAAATTACAACACCTTAAGAAAAGAGATTATAGAGGATTTCAGAAAATGGAAAGATATTCAATGCTCCTGGATAGGAAGAACCAACATCGTGAAGATAGCCATACTCCCAAAATTGCTGTACACATTTAATGAAATCGCTATTAAACTGCCAGCAACATATCTCCCAGACCTAGAGAAATCGTTCCTAAAATTTATTTTGAACCACAAACAACCTAGAATAGCAAAGGCAATCTTGGCCAATAAAGACAAGGCAGGAAGCATCACAATTCCTGACTTGAAATTATACTACAAAGGTACTGTGATAAAATGAACATCATATTGGCAATTAGACCTGAGGACCAATGGAATAGATTAGAAGACACAGAGGCATCTATGATCACACTCAGCCTTCAGGTCTTTGACAAAGGGGCCATACAAACTTACTGGAAGAAAGATAGCCTCTTTAACAAATGGTGCTGGAAAACATGGCTTTCTACATGCAGAAAACTAAAACTTGGCCTAGCTCTATTACCATGCACTAAGTTAAAGTCAAAATGGATTAAAGATCTAAACATTAAAACAGAAACACTCAATGTCCTGGAAGAGAAAGTAGGAGGAACTCTTGAAGACATAGGGGTAGGCAAAGAGTTCATGAACAAACATATATTTGCATGGGAAACACTTGAAAGAATCAAAAACTGGGATCAACACTTCTTGAGGAGTTTCTGGACGTCAAAAGAAATTGTCAACAGAGTGAAAAGAATACCCACAAATTTTGAAAAAATCCTACTAATAAGCAATCAGACAAAGGTCTGCTGTCTAAAGTATATAAAGAACTAAGATATAACAGGGCCTCAAATTTAAAGACCCAGTTCAGAAATGCGCATCTGAGATGAATACACACTTCTCAGAGGACAAAATTAAAGAAGTGAATAAATATATGAAAAAATGCTCCACATCATTAGCCCTCCATGAAATGCAAATAAAATCAACACTGAGATACCATCTCACTCCAGAAAGAATGGCTATCATAAGGAAATCAACCAACAACAAATGTTGGAGAGGTTGTGGGGAAAAGGGAACACTTCTCCACTGCTGGTGGGAATGTAGACTGGTACAACCATTGTGGAGATCAGTGTGGAGACTGCTCAAAAGAGTAGGACTGGAAATCCCATTCAAGCCAGCTGTCCCCCTGCTGGGAATTTTCGCAGACCAACTGAAAACATTATATCATAGTGATATGTGTGTACCTATGTTTATAGCAGTACAATTTGTGATAACAAAGTCTTGGAAACAACCAAGATGTCTGCCACATGAGGAATGGTTGAAAAAGATGTGGTATTTCTATATAATGGAGTATTACTCAGGTGTAAAGAATGATAAACTTGAAGGATTTATATTGAAGTGAATGCCACTCGAACATATACTCATAACTGAAATAAACCAGACACACATGTGCAAATATCATATAGTCTCCCTAGTCATAGAGGAACTCAGAGCAGAATTTATTTCTGGAATAAATAAAGAAATATCTGAATGTATAGCATCTAAAGTAGAAAAGCAAATACAGAAAAATATGGGGGAAACCCAATGCCGACTCAGATCAACTCCAGAGGACACTAACTCAGCTGAATTTTATGAATTAATAGTGTCAGAAGTAAATAAGCAACAATAGAAGGGTATAGAGGAGCTCAGAACAGAATTTATTTCTGAAATAAAAAAAAGAAATCCCTAAATTTATAGCATCTGAAATTAAGAATCAAATGTAGAAATATATAGAGGAAACTGAATTTGAAATAAAAACTTTGCAGCAAAAGAATTAATAGCTGCTTCTAAAGAAGACATTAATAAAAAAAAAAGAGGATATTAGAAAACTGATGGATTCCTTGGAAGAGCAATGAGGAAAGAAATAGATTGTATGAAGCAGAGTCAAAGAGATATAGAGGAACTTAAAATCTCAAACACAAGCCTACAAAACGGTTTGAGTGAAAGTGAAGACAGTTTCAGATCTTGAAGATGCTGGTGCAGCTAGTGAAAAGGTAAGAAAACATCACTTAAAAACAACTAGGATGCAAGAAAAAATAATTCATCACATGCAAGATGATGCCAAGATGAACAATGTGAGACTAATTGGCATCAATGAGAAAAAGGAGTCAATACAAATGATATAAAAAGAATATGGGCAGAAGTAATAGCAGAAAACTTCACAAATATAAGGAAACAATCTCACATTCAGGTAACCAAAGCATACAGAATGCCAAATAACTTCAGCTCAACTAAAATCACACCAAGACATATAATAGTCAAGATCCCAGAAATCCAGCACAAGAATAATATACTGAAAGCTACTAGAGAAAAGAAGCAGATCACATTCAAAGGAAAACCCATCAGAATTATTGTCGACTTCTCTTCACAAACCATGAAGTCAAGAAAAGCATGGAGCAGAGTACTTTGACTCCTCTATGAAAACAAATTCCAGCCCAGAATACTACACCCTGCAAAACTCTCTTTCAAGTTTGATGGAAAAGTGAAATACTTCCGTGACAAAGACCAACTAAAGAATTTCATGATGACAAAGCCATCTCTACACAGGCTACTGAAATATGTTCCAGAGAGGGACCACAGTGACAAGAACTCCACAAATGCGAATGGAAGGAGCCCACTAAACAGGGCAAACAACTAAACTCGGGACGAAAAGGAGTAAACAACAACAGATAAATAACTATCATAAGTCAACACATTTCAATTATAATCATCAATGTAAATGGACTCAATTCACAATTAAAGGAAATAGACTGGCACAGTGGATTAGGAAATAAAACCCAACAATATGCTGTATACAAGAAACACACTTAACTCAAAAAGACATTATAGGCTTAAAATCAAAGCATGGAAAACTTCATGCCCTAGCACTGCAGAAAAAAGCAGGGGTAGCAATTCTGTTCTCAGAGAGTCTCAACTTCAAACCAAGAATGATGAAAAGGAAATAAAGAAGGCCACCAAATACTGGTCAGAAGAATTCAACAGGAAGATGTAACACTCATGAATATCTATGCACCAAACACAGGAGCACCCAACCATGTAAAACAAATCATAATGGACATGAAGAATCTAATCTCCAATACCACAATTTTAACAGGAGACTTAAATATTTCCTTATCCAAGAAAGACAAGTCAACCAGACAAAAAAATTGGCAAAACAATAGTAGAACTCAACCAGAGTCTGGAACAAATGGACTCAGTGGATCTATATAGAGTGTTTCACCCAACCACAGCTGAATACACATTTTTTTTTTCAGCTGCACATGGGTCATTCTCTAAAATACACGACATGCTGGTCCATAGGTCATGGTTACGTATATGCAAGAAAACGGACGTTATCCCATGCATATTATCTGACCACAGTGCAATGAAGCTGGAAATAAATGACAAAAGAAACCAGAAAAAAAAACATTAAATTCATGAAAATTAAACCACACCCTACTCAGCAATCAATAGGTCACAGATGAAATTAAACAAGAAATTCAACAATATCTACAGTACAATGAAAATTCAACCACAATTTATCAGAATTTATGGGATGCGATGAAAGCAGTTCTTAGAGGGAAACACATAGTTATGAATTCACACATTAGGAAAACAGAACAGGAACAAATAAACACCCTAATATTGCACCTCCAACATCTAGAAAAAAGAAGAGCTAATCAAATCCAGAGCCCAAAGATGAGAAGAAATTATAACGATTAGAGCAGAAATTAATTCAACTGAGACGAAGAAAACAGTTCAAAGAATCCACATATCAAAAAGTTGGTTCTTTGAAAGACTAAATAAAGTTAACAAGCCTCTAGCCAACCTCATCAAAAAGAGGAAAGAAAAAAAATCAAATACAAGCAATAAGGAATGAAAAGAGTATACTCACCACAGATTCAGTGGGAATTCAGAAGACTGTCAATAGCTACTTTGAGAATCTTTATGCTCACAGAATAGAATACACAGATGAAATGGACAGGTTCCTCGAAAGGTACAAATTACTAAATCTGAATCAAGAAGACATACCAACTCTCAATAAGCCAATAACAGCCAATAAAATACGAAATGTAGTAAAAAAAAACCTGCGAACAAAGAAAGTTCTGATGAATTCAAAGTAGAATTCTACAAGAAATTTACACTCCACAAACTCCTCAATGAAATTGAAGGGGAAACAGTTCTCCCAAAATTATTCCTAGAGACAAGTATTATACTGATACCAAAACTAGGGAAAGACACAACTAAAAAAGAGAACTACAGGCCAATCTCACTCATGAACATAGATGCAAAAATCATCAATAAAATCCTAGCAAACAGAATACAGCAAATCATCAAGAAGATCACACACCACAAGCAGGTAGGATTCATCCCATGGATGCAAGGATGGTTCAATATTCGAAAATCTGTAAGTGTAATATGCCATATCAATAGAATGAAAACTAAAAACCACATGATCATCTCAATTGATGAAGAAAAGACTTTTGACAAAGGCCAACACTCATTCATGTTCAAAATCTCATAGAAAATTGGAATAGAAGGCCTCTACTTCAATCGGATAAAAGCTATCTATGACACCCAACAACTAATATAATTCTAAATGAGGAAAAGCAGATATCTTTTACTCTGATCCGGTGCAAGACAAGGATGTCCTCTATCACCCATCCTATTCAATATAGTTTTGGAATCCTTAGCAACAGCCATTAGAAAAGAGAGAGAAATAAAAGGCATAAGAATAGGTAAAGAAAAAGTTAAATTATCCCTATTTGCAGATGACATGATACTTTACTTGGAAGATCCCAAAAATTCCACCAAGAAACTACTAGAACTGATATGGAAATTCAGTAGCATAGCAGGATAAAAAGTCAATTCTCAAAAGTCAATAGCATTCCTCTACACAGATAACAAGCACACTGAGATGGAAACTATAGAAACAATAACTTTTATAATAACACTGTGAAAATTACATACCTTGGAATTCATCTAACTGAAGAAGTTAAAGATCTTATCATGGAAAATTATAGTTCTCTGAAAAAAGAGATCTTAGAGGATTTCAGAAAATGGAAAGATGTACCCTGCTCCTGAATAGGAAGAACCAACATCATGAAGATGGCCATACTCCCAAAATTGTTGTACAGATTCAATGAAATCCCTATTAAATTACCAACAAAATACCACTCTGTTATAGTTTGTGTCTAGTTGTCCCCCCAAAACCTTATGCAGTCATGGGGTGGAGGCTTCTAGAGTTTGTGACTAACTCGTGATCCACTGGGATTATGTGTGATCCAAGACTGGGATTATGGGTTTTAGTACTGCTGGGATTATGGGTGTGAGTACTTCCTCCAGCCTGGGGCAGAAAGCCTGAACATAATATAACAGACAGAGAGACAGACGTTTTTTAGTAGTTATTGCTATTTGCTGCATTGTTGTTGTTCTGCTGCCATGAACTGATGCTCTCTGCCATGTGCCATTCTGCTTGGAGCCAGCCAAGTATGGACAAAAGCCCGCAGTAACTGTAAGCTAAATAAACCTTTCCTTCCTTCATTTTGGGTGTTGAGTGTTTGTCCCAGTAATGAGAAAAGAGTAACCAGGACACTCCCAGAACTAGAAAAATCATTCCTACAATTTATTTAGAACCAGAAAATACCTAGAATAGCAAAGGCAATTCTGGCCAACAAACACAAGACAGGAGGCATTGCAATTCTTGCCTTGAAATTATACTACAAAGCTACTGTGATAAAATCAGCATGGTACTGGCAACAAAATAGACCTGAAGATCAATGGAATAGACTAGAAGATGCAGAGGCCTCTCCAAACACACTTGTTTACTTGATCTTCAACAAAAAAGGCCAAACACGCTCACTCGAAGAAGATAGCCTCTTTAACAAATGGGGCTTGGAAAAATTGGCTCTCCACATGTTGAAAACTAAAACTTGACCCAGGTCTATCACCATGCACTAAGCTAAAGCCAAAATGGATTAAAGATCTTAACATGAAAACATAAACATTCAATGTCCTGGAAGAGAAAGTAGGAGGAACTCTTGAAGATATAGGGGTAGGCAAAGAGTTCATGAACAAACATGTATTAGCATGGGAAATACTTGAAAGAATTAACAACTAGGACCACCTCTTATTGAGAAGTTTTTGCATGTCAAAAGAAATTGTCAACAAAGTGAAAAGACAACCCACAAATTTTGAAAAAAATCGTAACTAATAAGCAATCAGACAAAGGTCTTCTTGCCAGAATTTATAAAGAACTAAAAAATATTGGGGCCTCAGGATTTAAAGACTCAATCCAGAAATGGGCAACAGAAATGAACACACACTTCTCAGAGGACGAAATTAGAGAAGCAAATAAATATATGAAAAAATGCTCAACATCACTAGTCATCCTTGAAATGCAAATTAAAACAGCACTGAGATATCATCTCACTCCAGAAAGAATGGGTATCATAAAAAAATCAACCAACAACAAATGTTGGAGAGATTGTGGGGAAAAGGGAACCCTTTCTCCACTGCTGGTGGGAATGCAGACCGGTACAACCATTGTGGAGATCAGTGTGGAGACTCCTCAAAAGAGGACTGGAAATCCCATTCAAGCGAGCTATCCACCTCCTGGGAATTTTTCCAGAGGAACTGAAAACATCATATCATAGTGATATATGTGTACTTATGTTTATAGCAGCACAATTTGTGGTAGCCAAATCTTGGAAACAAACAAGATGTCCATCACATGAGGAATGGTTGAAAAGATGTGGAATTTTATACAATGGAGTATTACTCAGCTGTAAAGAATGATAAACATGAAGTCTTCAAATTTAAGTGGATGCCACTTGAAGATATGCTTATAAACAAAATAAAACAGACCCACATGTGCAAATATCATATAGTCTCCCTGGTATAACTCAAAAGAAGAATTGCAAATAGAAATGTATAACATAATTAAAAGGAAAGTGAGAACTTGAGGACTTAACAATGGAAGAGAGTGAGGTGAGGGCAAGGAGAAAAGCTGAGAAATATGACAGGGCCAAAACCACTCATTTATACACACTAGATGAGTAAGACAGTGATCCTGAGAAATATCAGGAGATTTTTGAAACTAGCAGTTAAGTGGTAGGATTCTCACCCCAACTAACTATATATGCTGATACCTGTGAACCAAGCAACTGCACTGAATTTAACAAAGTGTAATAGAAGGGTCATACTTCAAATGCCTGTCATTCTTGTCTTCTAAATATGTACTTCTTCTCATGACATACCAATTATTACTATACTGTCTTTCAAATAAAAAAATTAAAGCATAATAAATGAAAAATAAGACAAAAAATGTCACAAGATAGTCCTGCTACAATGCTGTATATGGATAGATTCTAAATATCTATGTAAATATATGTAAGTGTTAATTCCTATTTTTAAAATTTTTCTTCTTCATACTCTGTATGGACTTAGAGTTTAGTATCTCAATACTTGATGGAAAATACATGTTCTACGTTATGCCTATGATGTCTGATATTTAGACAAATAGTGTGAGTAAACTGAACTGCATATGTTGCAGGGTAATAATAAGCTTCTCTTCTGGAGGGTTAACAACCTAAGTTTGCAGATCAAAAATTGGAGAAAAAGAAAGGCTGCAAGGTTGGCCAACATTTTGGCCCTAGTCTTTCAAGGTCAGTGAAGACTCAAGACATAGGAGAATTTGTGCTGTAACATCATGTAACTCAGGAGTGCCCCAAATTTTCTGATCAAGGAGATTGTGGGGCCACAGAGGAATGTGATCAATGATGTACAGTGTGCCTAAGGAGAGTCACATGGAGAGCAAACTTTCTCTCAGGATTCCACAGAGAGCAAATCAGTCAAACAATGGCCGTGACTCATCCACATGGCTGACACTGACAAGGGATCTACAAAGTTCGGTACAGGGTTATAGGATAAACCCTGAGGGTACTTGACTGATCTTATCTGATACAAAAATTACATTTCTTGTTATATAGATCTTGCTTTAACTCTGTCTTAACCATCCAGCAGAAAAGAATATAAATGGAGTTATATAAAGTAGAGTTATATTAATATACTGAGGTGCGAGTGGCTCAAGTCAACAACTTCTGTGGATAACCCACTTCTCTTGTGAACTGCTGATCTATGTTGCATTGTTATATTAACAATATAATTAATATATTAACAATTATAAAGGTTAAAACATGCTAAAGTTCCTATGGAACCATACAAACAGTATGTTATATACTCTAAAACAGACATGTGGCTCAATGGAACAGAGTAGAGAATGCAAAAAAACTCCAGACACATTCAAATATTGAAAAAGTGGCCACAATTACATTGGGGGAAGGACAGCTTCTTTAACAAATGATGCTGGGAAAACTGTCTATGTACACAGTCAGTTCTGCCACGCTCTAGTCTCCTGCCTCAAGAGAATTAATGTCTAGGATATTTAAAACTCTCAAGCCAATTTGACTCCCACAAATAAAAGGCCCAATAAAAAATGGACAATGGTAATGAATAGACACTGCTCAGAAGAAGAAATATAAATGGTCCATAAATACACAAAAGATGATCAACTTCACTATTCTTTAAAAATGTAAATTAAGACAACACTCCAGAAAGAATTGCAATCATCAAGATGTCAAATAATAACAAATGATGACAAGGCTTTGGTGAGAAAGGAATCCTTTTATATTGTTGGTGGGAATGTAACTAATACAGCCATTATAGAAATCAATATGGAAATTTCTCCAAAAACTATAACTAGAAGAGCCATTCAACCCAGCTATTTCTTTTCTAGGTATCTTCCCTAAAGAGCTAAAAAACATTGTATTTTAGTGATACATGCATGCAAGTGTTTATAGTAGCACAATGCATAACAGATAAATCTTGGAAGAAGCCTATATGTCCATCCAGAGAAGAATAGATAAAGAAAATGTAGTATCTATCCATAATGGAATACTACTTGGCTACAAAAATGGATAAATTTGAGTCTTCTGCAGGAAAAGTGGGTGGACTCAAAAGCTTCATGTTAAGTGAAATACACATAGTGTACAAGATTAAATATCATATGGGGACAGGGAGATAGCTCAGTAGAATAAGCACTTCCCTGGCAAGCACAAGGACCTGAGTTCAATTCCCAGCTCCACAAAAAAAAAATCATATGATTTCTCTCCTTTGAGTAATCCAAACTACAAAGTAACAAGAAAAATAAGAAACTGATGAAGGAAACATGGAGAAAATGTAAAGGGGAGCAAGGAAGGGAGAATGAAAAAGGATGTGAAAGGATTTCAAACACATTTCACATATTTTAACCACAACAAATGTAATCACTGAACTGAATCAATGAACTGACTACAATGAATGTAAGTGTTGTGTGTCACAAACATGAACTAAAATAATAATAATAATAATAATAATAATAATAATAATGGAGGAGGCGATTTAGAATTAGAAGGGAAGTGGGAGAGGGGAATAAGAAAAATGAAGATATGGTGAATGGGTGTATCCACTCTTTAAGATGAATGTAAGATGTCATGTACAGCAAATAAGTACTTTTTAAAAAAAGATTTGCAAATGAATCCACAGTTCAGATTGGAAATTTAAAAAGGAGGAGGAGGAAGAGAAGGAGGAGGAGAAGGAGAAGGAGGAGGAGGAGGAGGATGAGAAGGAGAAGGAGAAGGAGGAGGAGGAGGACGAGAAGGAGAAAGAGAAGAAGGAGAAGGAGGAGAAACCCCCCATGTAGCTGAGCTGAGGCAGCGCCCTTCCTCCCATGGAGAGCAGGTGCCCTGCCTGCTGTGGCTCCAGTTCCACCTCCTGGAGGAGGGTCAGCCTGCTCACCCAAGTCCTGAGGGCTGGGTGTGGAGTTCCGGGTGGAGGGTGATCACCACCAGGCCTCATTTCCCTCTGACCTTGAGACTTGGGCTTTGGATCATTTTGCTACTGGCTCCTCTGGGGAATTAGAAACTGGCAGAGACAAGGCAGTTAAAAAATGAAAAATGATGAGCAGAAGCAATTTTCCTCATGGGCTTGGGCCCCAGAAGGAGTGTCAGTCTTTGCTTTGGATGCAGAGCCTTGTCTGTTCTGTTCTTAATTTATTCCTGCAGATCTGCCCAAGCACAGTTAAAGTTAATAAAAAGAGCTGAGGGAGAGCAGGACCCTCCTGCTGATACTGAGAGGTGGAGGCAGATGGCCCATGGACATTCAGGCTGGGACACAAGGAGCCCTGGGCTGGCAGCCATGGTGCCCAGAACATTCCATTCTCAGAGCAAAGCCTATGGCTCTGTCCAGAGGCGCGTCTCAAGGGATTCATTGGGGCCTAGACAATTGGAGGGTTTTGCCAGAGACCTCCTACTCACTGTCTTTGTCCTGGGTAAAATTGTGCAAGAAGATTTTGTAAATAGTGTCCAAAGTTGAAGGGACAGAGATGTCTACATAGACCGTGTCTTTCTAGCTGTACCTATATGTCTCAGTTACTCTTCTCTCATAGCTGGGATAAAATACCTGCCACCGAAAATTAAAGAAGGAAAGTTTTATTTAGCTCACAGACTGTGGGGGTTTCAGTCCATACTCAGCTGACTCCAAGACAGAGTGGCGCATGGCAGAGGGCAGCAGTTCATGGCTGTGGAAGGCAGCAAAACAGCAAGACCAAAAGGGGGGAGCAGCAGCAACAACAGCTGCAGAGAGCAAGCCTGTCTTCCTTACGTCGCATCCAGGCTCTCTGCCCCAGGGCAGGTGTAGCGCTCACACCCATAAGCCCAGCACTGGACCATGAATTAATCACCAACTCTAGAAGTCCATCCCATAACTGCATGAGGGGACTACTAGACACAAACCATAACTCTATATTTGAACAGATAAAGGTATTCCCTTGAAGTTGGGATGGTTTCTGACTCCATCAGATTGCTAGAGAGTTGGAAAATACAGAGGTTAGAGAGGATTTTGGTGTACATTCCTGGTATCTGTTGCAGTTACTCTTCTCTCATTGCTGGGACAAAATACCTGACACCCAAAATGAAGGAAGGAAAGGTTTATTTAGCTCATAGTCAGCAGAGGTTTTAGTCCATCCCCATCTGGCTCCAAGGTAGAAAGGCACATGGCAGAGAGCAGCTGTTCATGTCGATGGCAAAGAGGAAGAGAGCAAAAGAGTGGCAGCAGCTCAGGCAGCTGGAGGCCTCTCTCCCCTCTTAACATTGTCATGCAGAGTATTTGCCCCAGGGCACCCACACCCATAATCCCAATACAGGGTCAAGAGTCAGTCACAAACTCCAGAAGTCACCCCATGACTGCGTGAGGCTTTGGTGGGGGACACCTAGATGCAAACCATAACAGTACCATACCACGGGTCCTTTGCATCCTGTATCTGGACTCCCAGCTGCTCCTCCGGTGTTGCCTCAAGTCTACCATCTAGAAACAGTGGCCTAAATAGAGCTCTGAGTGTCCACCTGACAGGGAAGTGCCAACCCCTTCTGTGCACCTCATGCCGCCAGATTAAGTCTTAGGTACTATAACGAGATCTCCCCTGGATAGGTGGACAGCAAAGGCTCCCTGCCACCTCCTCCTTCCACCTTACTCCTGCCACCAGTAAAGCACAGCATTTTGACTTCCTGCATCTCCCTAGGGGTTCCTATTATTGGAAGTGTTTTAGACTCCTTTGCTCATGGCTGGTCCCCTGTGTCTTCCTGCTCGGTCTCTAAGAAGGGACCCTTTTGTTTGTGTCCCTAGAAGGCCCTCTGTTCACCTGCGGATTGGTTACTTTTCTTTTGTTGCTGAGACAAAATACCTTGTGCCCAGAATTAAGGACAGAAGGTTTATTTAGCTCAGTTTTTGAAAGTTTCACCCATACCCAACTGGCTCCAAGGCAGGGTGGCACATAGCAGAGGGCAACAGTTCATGGTAAGCAGAAAACAGCAGAAGAGACAAGAGCAAAAAGGGAGGAGAGGAAAGAGAAAGCCTCTCTTCCTCCTTTCTATTGTAAGCAGGCTGACCACCCCAGGCTGAGGGCCGCGCTCCCCATCCCACCGTTGGACGGTGAATCAATCATAAGCTCTAGAAGCCTGGCCATGGCTGCCTGAAGCCATGGTTGCATGGGGGGGGGGCATTTAGACACAAAGCAAAGCACCCTGCCTCACCACTCAGCACAGAGACTTCACATAGAGCTTGAAAAGAAGGGGAAAGGAAGGGAGAAGGGACAGGAAAAGAGCGAGGCAAGGAGGAAAGGGGAGGAAGGAAGAAGGAAGGAGAAGACAGAGACCACCTCCCCACTCCACTGAGCAGTGTTTCAGGCAGAGGTTTGTCAGTATTTTTAATTTCTATGATCACACATACTTTCAGGAACTCCAAGATCTCTCAACAAAATAAAATGTGTGTCATATTGTCGTTCCTCACATTGGCCTGCAGGGCCTGACCTGAGCCAGCTCCTTCCTTCTCTGCACCTCTGGGAACTTCTCTCCCTCCTTCTCACTCTGCTCAGGCCCCCTGGCTCTCAGACTCCCTGGCCAAGATTATCAAGCCCAAATCTTGATACCACTACCAAGAGCCTATCAATTGGGTCTTGTGGGTAAAATATATCTTACTTCTATAAATTTATGATGCACAGACACACGTATACTACTTGAACAGATATACTTTAGGGTCTGTTATTTAAAATGTCATGGCAGAATCAATTAGTAAAAAAAAAAGGTACCTGAAAATATTCTTTCAGAAGGCAGTAAAAAAGAAAAAGGTTGAGAAGTAGTGTGTGAACCATTCCAGGGACAGGCAGCCCCAGGGCTTTGCACATGCTTGCTTGCCTGCAGCTCTCATTCTCCACTTTCCTGCCTGGCTCAATCCCCTGCCTGCCTGACTCCTGACTCCTGATGGTGATTACTTTTTTCCTGCAGCCTTCCCTTCCCATCGGATATGAAGAGCAACTTCACACATGTCTGCTCCCATTCTTTGGATACTCCTTTTCTTTAGCCCTTGCCTCTCTGGCACACAGTAGGCTTCACTTATTGTCCTTGTTTATTGTCTTCTTGCCATTAGTGGGAAAGCAGACTGTGCCACCTGAATGCATAGCTTTGGGTCACAGGATGGGCTCTGGGGCACAGCAAGTGTTCAGTGGACACCTGTGCGGCTAACGTGTAGAACAGAGCCCGCCTAGAGGAGGATCTTAGTGAGTCGATGAGGACAGCCCCAGACAGCAGCCATCTCCTGTTCTTCACAGGTTTCAGCTCTTCTCATCTAGCATGTATGAGACCACAAGAGGCTGCTCAAGGCATCTCAGGCCTAAGAGCAGAAGACCTTCCACCATCTTGAAAATGCAACTAACTCCTCAGCCGTGGACAATGAGCCAACTATGTCCGATAGCTACAGCACGATGTGTGCCCAACTATATATCGCTTGGGACCTGTATATAGGTCTGTTTGGAGAGGCAATAAGACCCTAGAGATGGAAGAGGTGAGGAGACCCATGCTCTTGACTAAATTCCCTCTGTCAGAACCTCGCCCAAATTCCAGCAGAAGCTGCAGAAGGAGGACCAGGACAACAGGCAGTAAGCAGACTCCACTGCCCATGGACAGAAGCCAAACTAGCCCTTGTTCCCCATAAATGTGTTCCTATTGGCTCCACCCCCTCACAGGCATGAGCCTGTCATCAGGAGCTGGGTGCTGTTGTTGTTGTTTGCCTTCTTGTTATGCACAGAGATGACTTTCTGGCTGCCTTTCACAGAAAACTTCACTGGAAGCACATTACTTAACATTGTCATCACTTTTTTCACAAGCAGAAATCCCCTAGGCAGACCTTTATTCACTAATCAACTTCTGTGCAATTCCATGCAGGCTGCCCATGAACAGAACAGCCACCTATGATCACTCAATAAGGCTATAAAGATTCATTTCTACATCTTTACCAATTATTTAGAAAGTTAAAGTTTCTCATTAGTCTCTTAAGGAAGGAGGCCACATGCTCCAAAATGCAAACGTAAGTTTGATGTCTTCCTCAGACCTTCTAAATCTTTGTTTTGCCTCTTTTTCTTCCTGTAAAAGAGTTTATTAACCTGCCAGAACCACTTCTAAATCCCACTCACCTGGATTGCTTCCCAGCCCTTTCTCCCTTTTTCTCTTCCCTTTTCTTTCCTGACCCTTCCTTCTTCATTCCTCTTTCATGTGCTTTTATTTCTCCTTTTTGTCTGCCTCTGTATTAAGTTAATTATTTTTTGTGTAACAAAGTTTATAAATCACTGGACATTCATTGTAAGGAATTTCTAAAAGAGTGTTAAAAATTCCAACACTGATGAAACACACACACACACACACACACACACACACACACACACACACACACGTAACATTTTAGTTGTAGACTTCTCTCGCCCTCTTGCTCTTTCCCTTTTTCTCATCCTCTTTTCTTCCTCTAATTTCCTGAAATGAGGCTGACTTCACCCTTCAGTACAACCTGTTTTCCTCCAGCCTTTGTCTATGGTCGTCCCCTGCTACATTTGACTGCCTCTCCAGCACTGGTCCCTCTTTGCCAGGAGCTGTAACTCATTAAGCCAATCCTACACCAGTTGTTCAGCCTTAAGGCAATTCTCCCCACTCTTTATTGCTGTAAATAATGCTCTAAGGGACATCCTCAAACAAAATAAATCTTTATATAAACTCTGACTTCTTCTTAGAATAAATTCCTAGGGGCAGCTCTCTGGGTCATACATCTCTCACTTTTCTGTAGATCCGTCAGTTCTGGGGAGGCAGCTGCACCCCAGCCCCCAAGGCAGGGGATCCTCTTGGGTCACGATGACTCTTCATGGTTCTTTTTCTTCTTCATTGGTCATAGCCTTTGTCCTCAAATCGCCTTTCCTTTTTCTTTAAGAAAGCCAAGCCAAGGAGTAAGTGTCTTATCTGTAAATGCACATCCCCACTTGCTCTGACCTAGAATTAGTGGTCTTCAAGCTCCTCTGGAACATCTTAATATTGCCAAGTCCTGGTTGGAGTTACCATGGTGACAGACAAAGGCTACAAACCTTTCCTCACTTCCCAACTCTTGGGGGAACATTGGATTCCTTGGATGAGGCGGCTCACACACCCCCCAGTTGGAGGCCTCTCCTAGGCAGATGCCATGTAGCTAGCAGACTCCACGTAGATCTCATAATAAAAATGCCACTTTGATATTTTCTTTCCAACTGCTTTTTCTTTTTTGTTGCCTTTCTTCTGATTCCAGTGTATCCCAAATAACCCTGGATTTTCAGAAGTCAACCTGAATACATGCCTACAGCACAAAGGAAGCAAGGGCCTTAAAAATGAGAACCCAATTAATGGAAAAGACCCTTTAGAGACCATCAGAAAAATGTAAGCTAAGTACTGGAAGTTTCCAAAGACAAAAACAAACAAATTCATCCCATCCAGTTACCCCAAATAACAATCTCCATCATTTTTAAAGATACATATTCAGGTGCTTGTAGAAGGTCAGATTTCTTTTCAAATGATTTGGGGTAGAAAAAGAATTCAATGAAGCAAGTTAGGCAGAATTTTACTAATTTTGAATCTGGGTGAAAGGGCCAAAAATTATAATCTTCACCCTCCTTTGAATATGTTTAAAGGTTTTCATAACCAAAAACATGCAATAAAATCCTTATAGAAAAATGTCACACTCTTACATTTACTTTGTGACTTGATGTTTGGAATTGTACCTCCACCACTTTGGCTTGTAAAGACTCTAAAAGAATTTTTAAAAATCTGGGTCCTAAACCCATGCTCCAGTCCTGCAGTTGCAAGGGGAGGCTCCTCCTTCCCACATACCAGCCAGTGGGGTGAGCGCTGAGCACCCCCAATGGCTGCTCTCCAGGTGGGGCCTGGACACATCAGCTCCATGCTGCTTCCCAGCCTCAGCGCCCCCTGCCCTTGTGTAATTTAACACTCACAAATGTGTTATTTACACAGAAGGGATTTTTACTGCAGGTGACACACAGGTCCTGGCAAATCAATCCTCCTCTTTCTCCCACCTTTGTTCAGGGTTGCTAGGCATTCCTTTGCTTATGGGTATAATATTTACTTATATTTATGTTATTGGCCTCTGTATTTGAAGAGTCTGAGGAGCACCCATGAAGCTGGGGCTGGGAATCTTCTGAGAGATAAGCTGCTCTGTGAAGCACTGGACCATGCCCGTATCCTGGAGACAGGTTCCTCCCAAACAAGGTCAAGGCCCTGAGTTGATGCTAGGATCTCTGTTTTAAGTGGCTAATGTGGAATACCCACAGGAAAAATGGGTGCAAGGGACTTCAGGAAGCTGAGTGAAAGAGCTGGCTAACTCAGAACCCCCTCATGAAAGATGGTCAGGTGTGGTGGTCATTGCCTATAATCTCAGCCCTTTCGGGGACTGATGCAGAAGAATTAGAAGTTCAGGTTCAGTCTGGGTGACTGAATAAAACCATGTTTTGAAGTCAAAATTGTTGGAGATGCAGCTCATTATAAAGGCCCTGGACTCAATCCTCAGTACTGAAAAAGAAACAAACAGGATAGCCATATTGTGCAAGACAATAATTATGAAGCACAGAAACCCCTCCATCCCTTTCCTGTGGCAATTACCACAGGAATTTTGGCATGTGGAGCATAGTTCTTGCCACCCAGGGCCCACAACATCTCAGAGGGAATCCCAACACTATATAGTATGGGCAGGGGTAGGGTTGGGGTCTGCAGATCCAAGACACGTGAGCTCTGCTTCCTAGTTTTGAAAGTCAAGATGTCCTCTAAGAAGTCTCTAAGGAAAGCTCTTACACGGTAGATTCAGTTTTACAAGTCATAAACACATTAGTTAAAGAAGAAAGCAATCTCTGAGGACTGAAGCTGCTCCAGGTAGCATGTGAAAAATACTTGGAAGGATCAGGGAGTCTTAGACCATGGAGAAGAATAGAGAAAGAGTGCTGGACTGAGTAGGGAAAGGGAAGGGGAGCAGGGCTGAGTCTTCTATATATCTGTAGGCAAGTGATGATGTCCTTTAGAAAGCTTCTGGGGCTGGGGAGATGGCTCAATGGAAGAAGTGCTTCCCTGGAAAGCGCAAGGGCCTGAGTTCAATCCCTGGTTCTGAAAAAAACAAAAAACAACAACAACAACAACAACAACAACAAAAAACAGAAAGCTTCTGGATACAAATGATAGGAACCTAGTCCACACCATCTAAGCAGAAAGTGAATTTATTTGTTTAAATAATTAAAAAGTTCCAGGGATCATTGATTTAAGGCATGGCTTGATACAGACATTTATAAAATGTCAAATATCTTTACCATTCAGTTACTTAATTCTCTTCATGCTAACATATTCTTGTGCTACCTACGGTGAATTAAGATGTGGCCAGTAGTTGCAAAGACCAGTCTTTCAGATTAAAGACTGACAGGAGAAAAAAAAAAAATGTATCTTGTTAGCTTATGACAAATTTCAGGATTTACTCTTATAGGATCAAACTTGGGATCCCTGGAGCAATAACCGTGACCAGAAATTATTAATTGACCAGCCTGAGTCACCTGCTAAGAAGGAAAGGGAGTAGCTGGGCTCTGTTGCTAGAAGAGGGATACAGACATCCAAAGGACACCTGCCAAGCACTGCCTCCTGGGAAACTAAACAGAAATAAATCTTTGCACCTTGTCTATGTAGGAGCATGTTGAAAAGGGAGCAACCCACAATAAAGAGATTAAGCTCAGCAAAAGCTCAACCCACTCTGAGGCGCCCACTATGAGTTCCAGGAGGGGAGCATAGGACAGCTGCACCTACATTCACCAAGACACCTGGAGCCCTCCATGGGGATGCTAGTTACCTTGTGTGTAAATCCCAGCCTGGAGGCTTAAGAGGCCTAAGTGGTTTATGCTTTGACGGTGATTATTCATCCAAAGACATAAGATCAGGAACCCATAAAGGCATCCAAGAAGAGGTGTTGCCTAATGTTGAGGTAGCTAAGGAGTGAACTGTGGGCCTGCCATTGGCCAGGGCTGAGACAGAAACACACACACACACACACACACACACACACACACAGAGAGAGAGAGAGAGAGAGAGAGAGAGAGAGAGTGTTGCCTTGGAGGGCCCAGACAGCCAAGCCCATTGAAGAGGCAACCCCTCTGGTCCCCTAGGGGGTCACACACTCAGTGATGGCTGAGGACTGGAAGTCGTACCCTGAATAGTCTGGCTGAGTCCCAGCTCCCCAAAGGACTTATTTTAGACTAAATAGGGACATGAGACAGTCAGAAAGTGCCATCACCACAGCTCCAATCTCCTGAAATAGTGAAAATAATGTATTTAATTCCTTTTTCTGCTTTTCCCTCAGGACTGGATATTGTCTTCCACCAGAACTGAAATACTGTATTGGAATAAGAAGAAACTGACAGGTGGTGGAAGATTAACTAAAGGATCTGGAGGAAAACCAGGTATAGGCTTGCAATTTCTCCATTTCCTCTGAAGGGTTATAGAATGGATGTGCTGATTTCAGCTGACAACTGGAAGTCCACAGGAAAGAGCCGATCCGACCACCAGCGGGGGATGGGCTGGACAGAAGTATGAGCAGTAATACTTTTCACTTCATTTAAAATAATTTGGACAGTATTATTTCAGAGTGGGTTATACACTGCTGTGTCTCCTGAAACAGGATGTGACAGAATTCTTTATCTGTTTGTCTTAGAGTTGTCACCCTGTTTCTCAGCTATGATGACACCTTCTGGAACTTACAGAAGTTCAAAGAAATCCAGACAAGGCATATGGTTCTAAAGAAAATTATCAGGAGTATTTCAAAACTAGGAAGAAGGGTGAATGTTTATAAGCTGAGAAAGGGTGTCATGGACTGCTGACTGCTTACATCGCTTCAAAACTCATATATTTCAACCCTAACCCCAGTATTAACTATAAAGAAGTGGGACCCTTGGGAAGTGATTAAGTAATGACAGTGGAGTCCTCTTGAATTAGATTAGTGACCTTAAAAAAGAGCCCTGGGGAGCTGAATCACCCTCTCTCCAGTGTGAGGACACAGCAAAAGGAATGTTGTCCATGAGCCAAGAAAAAGGACCTCACCTCCAGCCCTGTGGAAACCTTATCTTGGACTTGCAGCTTCCAGAACTATGGGCAATAAATTTCTGCTGTTTATAACCCATGCTTTATATAGTATTTTCTTACGGCAGACTGAATGGACTAAAACAAAAGGCAGCTATAACAAACCCAGGGCAAGAAGTAAAAGAAAAAAATGTCTATATATAAAATTTGGATACTCTCCTTATGAAATCAGGTACAGCAAAAAAAAAAAAAAAAAATGGTTCCACTTCTATTCAAGGTTGGGCTGGGGGCTCTGCACAGAAATTATCAGGAAAAGTGAATGAAAATATCCTCTTATTGTAGAGGACACGGTCTTATTATATAGAAAATCCTTAGAAATTCACTGAAAAATTAGTTATAAAAATAATAATTCAGCAAAGTTTCAGAATATGAAGGCATAAATCAATTGTACTTCTATATACTAGAAAATAATAATATGAAAATTAAGATAATTCCATTTATAATAACATAACAAATAACAAATATGTTGGAATAAATTCAATCAAAGCAGTGCAAAAATTACACCTTGAAAACTATTAAACATTGTTGAAGAATTAAAGGAGATTTAAATAAATAAAAATACATCTTAGGTTCATGGGTTGAAAAACTTATCATCAGTAAGAAGGCAAGATTGCTCAAAATGATCTATGGTTTCAATAAATTTCCTTTCAAAATCCTACCCTTTTTTTAAGGTTAAAATGGCATCCTTAATCCTAACTTTATACAGAAATACAAGGGACTCAGAATACTCAAAACAATCTTGAAAAATAAAATCAGTGAATTCATACTCAAAATTTCAAAACTTATTATAAAGCTACACGAATCATGGGGCCGGGGAGATGGCTCAGTGGAATAAGCGCTTCCCTGGCAAGCACAAGGGCCTGAGTTCAATCCCTGGTTCTGCAAAAAAAAAAAAAAAAAAAAAAAAAAAAAAAAAAAAAAAAA
>PVKA01002263.1:0-64785 GCA_004027165.1 Ctenomys sociabilis | reverse complement strand
GAAACCAAAACTAAACCTGTATACCTGTAACCAATTGATTTTTAAGAAAGATGCCAAACCATTCAATGAGAGAAAGAATATTCTTTCAACAAATGGTACTAAAACAAGTTTATGTTCATGTGCAAACAAAGAAAATTGGATTCTTCACATGGCAAAGATTAACTGAAAAATAGAACACATACCTCATATAAAAGCTAATCCTATAAAACTTTTGGAAAGAAATATGAGTGAATCTTTGTGACCATGGTCAGGCAATGGTTCCTCAGAAACAAAAGGAAAAATAATAAATTGAAAACCAAAATTTAAAACTTTCACATATCAAAGTATAGTAGGTGAAAAGACAACCTACAAAATGGAAAAAAATGTTTGCCAACCACATGTCTGATAAGGAACTTCTACACAGAAGATATTAAAAACCCTTACAAAATAACAAAGAAAGCCAACAACTTAATATAAAATATTGAGAAAACCTGAGCTGACATTTCCACAGTAATGATATTCACATGACCAAGGAACACATGAAAGGATACGCAGCACCATTAGTCATTAGGGAAGTACAAATTAAGGCAACAAGCAGGCTTAGGGAAGAGGACCATTTCAAGTACAAGGTCTGCCTCAGCTACTATGTGAGTTTAGGATCAGCTTGAAGTGTATAGCAAGAGCCTAGCTCAGAGAATTAAAAGAAGGAAAGGAAAAGGAAAGAAAGGGGAGGAGAGTACAGGGGAGAGGAGGGGAGGGGAAGGGGAAGGAGGAGAGGAGAGGAAAGGAGAAGAGGGAGCGGAGGGCTGGGGAGGGGAAAGGGAAGGGAATGGGGAAGAAGGAGGGGAAGGAAGGACAAGAAAGGGGAGGAGAGGAGAGGAGGGGGGAGGAGAGGGGAGGGGAGAGAAAACAGCAATGAGATATCACTTTGTCCCCATTGAGATGGTTATAATAAAAAAGACAGGCAATCACCAAGTGTTAATGTGGATGGGAGGAATGGGAGCCTTTGTAGATTGCTCATGGGAGTGCAATATGGCCCAGCAACCTTGGAAACCAGTTTAGCAGTTCACTAAATATTAAACATAGACTTTCATGTAGCCCATAAATTCTATGCTTAAAAATTCAATTATTTTCAAAATAATTGAAGATACAGGTTCATATAGAAGCTCATACTTGACTGTTTATGCTACCATTATATATAACAGCCCAAAAGTGGTTTCATCAACTCCTCAGTGGATAAATGAAACGTGTTCTAATCATGCAATAGAATATTACTCAACTCTAAAAAGTGAAGTACTGATAGTAATAAACATTATGTGATCCCACTTACATAGCCAAATCTACAGGCACAAAATGTAGACTGAGGGTTGCCTAGGGCTGGGGGCTAGGAGAAAATGACTGCTAATACATGCTTCATTGTAGGGTGATGAAAGTCTTCTGGAATCAATATGGTGGGTGTACAATTGTCAGACTACACTGGGAAGTACACCGTCAAAATATAAAGTCTATACCAGGTGGGTTAGATGCCAGTCATTAAAGAAAGAGGTAGAGAAAATAATTAAGATGGTCACACACCGAGGCCACCAAAATATCTACAGTCTAATCAAAGAATCAATTGATCCCTTTTTCTCTTTATTAAATATTATCTCAAAAATTGACCCTACCATCTCTAAATGATGCCACACTGGGTCGAGTCTTCTCTCTGGTGCGGTCGTCAGTTTGTGCCTGTGCTCTGCCCTATTTTGTGTCATCTGAGTGGCACTGGAAACACATACCTACCCACCCATGTGGGACTGGCTCTGAAAGGAAGCCCCAGGGTGGAACTGTTTCCTTGATTTCTCCGGCTTCCAGTAGCCACCCTGGATCCTTGACCTGTGGTTCCTTCCTCCATCCTCAGAGCCAATAGTACAGCCTCTTCCCACCGCCTTTGACTCTTCCAGCCTTCTGCCTCCATTGTCCTCTTCTCTTCTGTAGCCACATCTCTTGGATGTAGAAGGGTCCCTGCGAAGTGTGTTTCCATGTCCTTTAATGAATACTTGTGGTTCCCTTCAAGGCTTTGCCAGATAACCATGGTAATCCCCTTCTCACACCCCTTACCTTTATCTCATCAGGAACATCCTTTTTTGCCATGTAAAAGGGCAGCCGTGGGCTTTGGAGGATCAGAGTCTGGATATCTGTGGAATCTGTTACCCAGGCTAACACAGTAGTAATGCCAGTCGTTGGGACTATGCTTCCACTGGGGGTGCATGGAATGGGTAAGTCTTTTTTTAAACTTATATCCACCATTATATCCAGCTGGCACTACTTTGGGGACAAGATTTTCTCAGAAACTTTGCATACCTGATTGTTTCATCAGTTGCAGTCACATGAAATTTATCTCTGTGATGCAGGTGCTGAGATCTTTTCTGAACCTAGTGGTACCTCTGTTCATGAATTTCATTCATTCCACAGTTATGAAAAAGACAACTACATTCATGTTTGTGCAGGGAAGGTGGCCCTGAGGTTGTGTTCATCACCCACTGTAGAGTTCACACACACACACACACACACACACACACACACACACACACACACACACACACACACAATTTTTCAAAGCTTTGGGAGAAGTTCCAAAGCTTTGGAACCAAATTGTTCACTGACAAAAGCATTTGTGAGCAGAGGTACCATGATATTTGTCTAAAATTTATTTATTTTCACATGATCCCCATGAGAAAGGAGAGGTTATCGGGTGTGTGTGGATTATTTCTGAGCCTTGATCTGAGGGATCTCCTGGAATCCATGATGCTTGGGTCCAGAATGATCCATGGTGTCTATACCTAGGGGCTTGCAGCCGCCCTCCTCTGACCTCAGAGGTCTTCCCCATGCTGATCTGTTACCTCTCTTGCTTTCTGCTGTCCACACAACTGAACCACACTGCTGCCGGCCCCCATGAGGTCCCTGGTCGTTGTGAGTTTGCAGCCTTTAACAGAGCTTTGGGGAAAGTAGTGATGGATAATGCCTGGGCTGAGGGACAGGAGAAAGAGTGGATATCATTATTTCTGTCCTGGTTCCTGAACTGTTTTTATGAACTTCCTCCAAATCTTCGAAAGCATTCCTGGTGCACAAGGCTGCAAAGCACCTGAGTTCCAAATAACTGAAACATTCTGGAATTACTTGTCCTCCAATCAGCCAAATGTCTTAAGGCTTGCTTATATTTGCAGCATGTCCTAAACACCGTGATAATATGTTTTCTAGTGTCTTATTCTATCCTCTTCGTTATTTAGATCAACCTGAGCCAGTAAAAAAAAGATGCAAAAAGTACTTGTTTGAGCACTTTGTTCTAAAAAAAGAAAAAAACCCAGAGCAGACATTTTGCTGTCCCTATTATCCCTCCAGATGACACAGCTTGGAAGCTCGTGCAGCATTGGTTCTTCTGCGCCCTGCTGAACTCTTGTTTCTGTGGCTGTGCTGGTCGCTCCGCAGCCACACTGTTATGTGGCAGCTCCAACTTCTGCAGCCACAGTCCACACTAGTGTGCCCCGAAAGCAGGCTGCAAGTAGAAACAAGCTCAGAACTCACTGTCGGGCATTTCTAGAGCCTCTTGGTAACAGTGATGGCCAATTACTGAGAGATGGAACCAGCATTTGAATGCAACTGTTTGTCTTCAAAGCTTATGCTTTTAACCACCATCACATCCCCATAGGGTGTGATCCTGTCTTCTTTTTGTCCATATCTTGTAAGGGTTACCATCCAGAGACCAATGTCTATGATGCCCTTTGTCTGACCTTCCTAGGAGTGTGTGCACATGCTCAGAATTTGTATCTCAATGTACTGCAAACTGCTCTATGGCTTGGACTTATTTATCGTCTGGACCTTGTATCTGACCCCTCCGTAGAGTGTACAGTAATGGTCAGGGTTATGTGATATCCCCACAACCACCTATATTCAAATCCCTCAAATGGAGCATTTCCCTTTCTGCAGGGCAGTTACCCAAGGAAATGGCTGCGGGGCCCTTTGTGGGAAGGACAACCTCTTCTTCGGTCTGTGCCTTCATTCACTGATTGTCCATCCCTGGTTGATTTTGGTAGCATGATTGTGCAATCCATTGTTGCCTGCCTTTTTCCTGGAAATGCAAATTCCTTTTAACTGTCTCCCTAGCTCCCTGCACATCAGACCCACCCATGCTGCTCACTCTAGTAATGAGAATATCCTTGCTTCTGAGAGGAAGCACTAACTCTTGGCCTCTGTCATCTGCAGTGTTGCTCCAATGGTCTTGCCCTTGAGAGAAAAGATGTTCCTGAGTGTTTTCATGATACTGGCTTTCTCCCCAGTGTGTTCCTTTTGGCACGTGGACTGGCATTCCAGGCCCTCTTGTGGATTAGATCAGTCACTGGTTCTCTGGCCTTTTGTGTGCATTTAGGCCAGCTTGCCTACTCTCCAAGCCTGTGGCAGCAGGAGTGTAATAGAGATTGGACTGAGGGCTCCATGCATTCCAGGTAAGTGCTCTACCACTGAGCTATACCCTTATGCCTCTTTACATTTTATTTTGAGCTAGGGTCTCTCTCAGCTGCTCAGGCTTGCCGTCAAGTTGGTGATCCTCCTGTCTCAGTGAGAATTCCAGGGAAGCCAGCCTGCCAGGCTTTTCCTGAGACTTTTGATCTCTTCCTGCTGGATTTCGCAGAGCACAGTCTTTCATATCCTTCCTTTTAAGAATTCCCATTCATTCCTTCTTAGTATCACAGGATACTAGCTCCATCTTCTGGGGTTCTTGCTAGATTGTAAAATGTATCGAAGGAAACTGGCTCTATAGCAATCCATTCTCCTTGTTCTACTCTGCCCTTCAGCTCTAGTTTAGCAGATCACTGTTCACTCCAGCCCACATGTGTCTCGGTCCTGCTTGGACATTTCAACTGCTTGGACCTGCTGCTCTCTTATCAGATCCCATGTCTCCAGTCAGACTATGCTATGGCCTTACTTAGTAATCTGGTGGCCAGGAAGGGAGCTAAGGAGCAGGTGTCAGAGGACCAGAGAGGGGGTTAGCATGCAATATCTTACAAAGCACAACCTCATATTGTCTTCATCCAAAGGCAGGCATTAACCCTAAAGGGGGGGGCAGCCAAATAGCTTAGTGAATTAAAGTGCCTACTTAGACAGACACAGGGGCAGGGAGTTCTATCCCCTGGCCTGCCGTGCCAGCCCTGCCCCTGGTGTGCACTGAGATGGCAACTGAGACTGGGCATGGTGGCACATGCCTATAATCCCAGCTCTTGGGAGGCTGTGAACAGGAGGATCACTATGAATCCAATCTATGCAGTGAGACCCTCTACACCCTGGACACCCTGTCTTAAGTTAAAAAAATAATAATAATAATAATAGGATGCCTTTTTAGGGCTAGAAAATTCCAGAGGGTCTGGGGACTTAAAATATTTCACTGTAGCAACGCAGCTTTCCTGTCTTGTCATTTCCTAATGCAGGACCTGGCCTAGTTAACGTTCTTATGCATGACTCTACTCTTATAACTCACCGGGGGGCTCTGGCTTCTACTGCAGGTGACCGATGCGAGTCTGTCCTTATGCTATAGTTCTCTTCTTTTACACTCTGCTTTATACTGCTGCTTAATCCACATACCTTTTGTCATTGTAACCCACGGCTCTGACAGCCTCTAAAAGAACTCATCTGACTCCCCAGTGCTTAGTTTTCATTCTCTCCTTAAAACTCATAAGCACCCAAGGTGTGTATCACTCCTTTCCCAGGTACTGTGCTCCCATTCATCCCTAATGGACCTTTTCATGAGAGGACAGTTGCAGGCATCCATCTCTGGTGTTCAAGTCCACTGAAGCATCCAGCAGAGGACCAGATCCAGCACACACGAGACAGACTGGTGCAGGTCAGGCTCCCCAGCAAACAGGCTATGCGGAGTCTCCTGAATGTAGTCTCAGGACCAGCCTTGACGGGGTGAGAGAAATAGAAGTGCAATGGGGTAATCTGCAGTCTGGCTCCAACGAAGGCATCCCTTTTTTTTTTTTTTTTTTATTTATGTATTTGGTACAGGGCCTCACTGTGCAGCGTGGATTTGTAGTGATCCACTTGTATTCAGCCTCCCCAGTGCTGGTTTAAAGGCATGAACCACCATGGACTTAGTTGTCAACTCAGCACACCCTGCGGGAGGGATTAGGGATCAAACTCTGGTCCCTCCCTGTGCTTGTGAAAGCAGGTGCTTAATTTGCTGAGCTACCCTACCAGCCCCAAAGGCCTCCTCCTACAGGGAGCTCTGGGGTGGGACACTCCCCCCACATGATTCATGGAGACCTTGCATCCCACAGTAAGGACTGATAAAATGCAGGTGCTCCCTGCAGGAAAGGGCTTCAAGCTAGTATGAGGCTGCTCCTAGGACTGAGTATAATTCCAGAGAGGGACACAGGGAGAAGGCCCAGGAGCCAACTCTTGGCGCAGCCAGAGCAATGAGTGTCTTTCTTTCCATTCTGAAGGCCCATCTGGCTAACACAACCTTTTTACTTTTCTCTCCAAAAGGAAAGAGGATAGAATATGGGTAGGCATTTTGTTTTATTTTTTAAAAATGATTTCTCAAGCGATTATAATTTGTGTCTTCAATATAATGGTTTGTGCCTGGATGTCCCCCCAGAGCCTCCTGCAGACTTAGGGGCATTGCTTTCCAGAGGTGGCTGACTCTAGTTTGTGATGGATTCATTGTTTAATGTTTGGCTATGGGTGTGGGTGCAACACCCACCCTGGGACAGGTAGCCTACATACAATATAAGGGACCAAAAAAAAAAGTCTTCTTTCATGCTCCTCCTTTGGTGCTCTTGGTGCTTCTGTCTTCCTGTTATGAACTATTGCCCATCCTGCCTTGGAGGCAGCTGACTACAGGCTAAAACCTCTACAAACTGTAAGCTAAGCACACCTTTCCTTCCTTAATGTTGCCACTGAGTACTTTGTTTCAGCAAGGAGAGAAAATTAACTAAGACAGCCCTGAACTGAAATCTTGAATCTAAACTGCACTGATGCTGCCTGACTTATTCCAACTTATGTTTCTCTACTTTACAGTGTGTGTTGGTGGGGGGGGCACAAGCCTGTCGTAAGTTAAGCAGTATCTGTGATCACATTTACTTCTCCAGCTTTGGTGCTTCAGTGTCACTCATTTAAATGCGACACGTGTTATGAACCGCAAAGGACGTCAGTAGCACTAGCTTTAAGCATTTATCTTTTCAGGAGCCCAACACTAATTATAAAATAGTCTTTTTTGTGGACTCACACATTTGCCCTTCCCAGTGCTTCCTGTTTACCTTTATGGATATATCCTTCTTATTCTGTCAGCATTTGAGCTAAGATGAACCTAAGGTATGATCTCAGGTGCCCTTTTTTTCCATTTGATTCACTTCAGTCAGGGCTTCAGAATCCAACCACCATGGAGCCTGTTTTTCAGTGCCTTTTCCACTAGCAGGACCTAACAGAATTAGGGACTGGATGTGGTATTTGTGAAAAGAACCATCGCGTCGAGTGATGGGGCTCTTCCAGGTGCTCCTTCCTACTATCCTGCAGTTCCTTTGAGGCTTACTTGAGTTTTCTGAATTCCTTCCAGGCTCCCCAATTCTGGTAGCAACTTCCTCCACCTTCTCAAACCAACACCAGACCTTCTCTAAGAAAGGGAATGCTTAGCAGAAAGGGCTTGCTTCTCTTTGGAATCTGGCTCAAGAAGAATCATTCGCATTCCACTGCTTTCTGCTAAACTAACAAGCATACTTTTTATTCTGCCCAAGTTTCTCTTGTTACTTCAAGAACGGAAATCTTTTGTTCGCTACATTCTGACCGGAAACGGAAGTCCTCTGCTGTTTTCTTGACCTTTGCTCTCCTTCTCTTATTAGGGGCCAAGGTGGATCATTCTGTATTATGAGGCCAGGATGATCACCGAGCTTGGATTCATCCATAGTCTCACTATTGCGTGGGTTTGTCACTATATTTCCCTTTACTTAAAGTGTAGCGTTATATGTTGTAATTAGCATTGAAAATGCGGACACCTAAATCTTACCTGAAAGCACTGTTGTGAAGCTAATTCGAACTTCTGTTATTTCTCTTCCCAAGTGAAGAGCTTCCACTATAGTCCCTTAGGGAGTGAATGAGCCGTAGCACTTTAAGACTCTAGTTCAGCTTTTGCATGAAAGTAAAGAAAGCATTTTGTGGTGTCTGTTCCGGAAACATGAGAAGTTCCAGTCATGCTATCTCCCCTTGTTAACTTGGGATGATAACATACACACAAGGCACTAATTCTTTATTTTTAAAAAATAAGATGTGGCTAATTTGATTTGAATGCCCCAGTCTGTGAGTATGCTTCATGATTTCTAATCCAATTAGTGCGGGAGATACTTCTGACTCTAAGGGTATCTGGTTTCTGCTTGTGATATAAGTTCTGTGTCCCAGTGACTCATGTTTCCAGTACAGAGAAGTCAGGCCCATCACCAATAAGTAGGGTCTGTTTATAAGGTTGCTTTGTTTTCTGTTATTAAACCTCAGCAAGAAAGAACAGGAGCCTTGCTTTAGATCAGATTTCTGTTAGCAACAGAAAAACCCATAGAACAATTTCAGTTTGGGAATCTGTCATACAAATTAGCAATATTTCTCACTAGAGCCTCAAAGCATCCTACATTAAGGTAAATAAAAGTTGTCATCATGACCACCATCTCAGGGAACATTCTGGAAATCTTGGCCCAGAGGTAAGAGTGCTAGCCCTTGATTTGACCTGAGTGGTACAGAAGGATGACCTTTAGGGCCAGACTCCCCCCTCCTGACATCCTTTCTCTTCACAATAGATCTCATGATCCCTTAGAACCACTCTCTAAATCAGTAACACTTCTGCTGAGAAAATAGCCATTAAACATTCAACTCTGTTTGTGTTGGCACCACATCAACTTCATAGGCTGAAACTCCTGAAAAGAATGTGTGCTTGTAATAACATTGTGGTACAATTTTCACACTTACCTTTTTTAATCAATAAAATTTTTCATCACTGTCAAGGTAATTTAGTAACAAGAAACTTTCTTTGGGCCTTAGCCATTGTTGATAAAAATGCATAAAAAAGGCATTTTAGACATAACACAAATCATATCCTATTGCCATGATGAAAAAATAAGCCTATGATCCAATTTTTTTTATGAGACAATAGAGTAAAAGGAACAGAGAAAAGTGAAAATGATACATCAGAAAATACTTTACAATCCCCATCTGTTAGAAAATGTGTTTCCTGAGATGGATCCTGCTTACAATTGGAGAGTAAGTTGAACATGAAGGACAGTCATGTTTAGCATCACTCAGGGGAATTGATCCTAAACAGTCTTTTGTGCATTTTTAAAAAATGGAGTCTGATTTTCTGTTGTTAATGCTCTCAGATGACCAGAAAAGAATGGGAAGATGAATCTTTCTGCTGCAAAGGAATTTTCTCCACGGAAAAAAATCCTTGGGATCTGTTTACCTATAGCATCTCTCTAGGGACTCGAGTTCTGTACAATTTGCTAGAAAATATGCTGTTATGTCTCATACCTAGATTATCCATCCGAATCTCTTGTGGTCATGGCTTGAGCTTTTCAGAGGTGGATGGATCTAGAGTGTGTGAGTATGGATTAAGGTTGTGATACTGAGATTAAGGGTGTATGATGACAAATTAGCCCACTGATTGGAATGAGCATAGTTCTGGGTGTGACTGAATGGATTTAATGAAGACAGAAACCCCACCATGAGTGTGGGAGGAAATAGCCAAAAGGCTTGCAGGCTGGACCCAACACCAGGGAAAGGGAGGCTTGCTTCCTGTTGCCTCCTGTCTGATCTACCAGCCTTTTCCCTCTGCCACATTGTGCTACCTTCGAGCCAGCCAACTATAGACTGAAAACCCTTTCCAATCAATTGCAATAAATCCTTCCTCCTTTAATTTGTGGGCATCTGGTATTTTCTCAGCACTGACAAAAAGTAAGACATATACATAGAACCAACTGAGATGTTGTACTGGACTCATACCAAGCAAACTGTGCTATGAGTGAAGTGTCTTTGTGGAGAGAATAAAAGACTTACCCCTGTCAAGACACAAGAAAACGAGGTGTCATGGAGTTGCTTTGAAATCACATCCTTTGGAAGGTTCTAAGAAAATCAAAAGCATATTGAACTTTGAATTAGAGCTTATAGTGAATGAGACAGTGACAAGGACAATTCTTCTTGGCACTTTTAAGAGAAGAATTAGTTAATTGGATCCATGTATTTTCATATTTAGTCAGTGCTCCAAGTGTGGCCCCTGGAAGGAGTTAGTTTCTTTGGTCCACATTTCTGTTGATGCCTGTGGCCAGGGCCAGAAGACAAGAAGAGAGGGAAGGAATCTGCCTGGCAGCGGCTCTCCAGCACGTGTGAGAGCTGAAAGCAATGAGACACACATTTGTTTCAACACAGGGAACTGAGGTGCCAGTGAGTACCAGGGCAACTGATCTTTATGAGGACTATTATGCCAAGAGTGGTTGAAAAAGGAGGAATACAAACTCCAACCCATGAAATCAGGTGATCTAGACTGAGTCTCTAATCTCTCATTTCAGAAATCTTAATCCCTCCCCCAGATCTACTAGTCTAGGAGCTGATGAAAATTTGTTTTCATAAAGAGTTAAGTCTCTTATCTGGTAAATTCCCTAATATATTAGTATATGTGTATGTATTAAATGTACACTTTAATTACTTTATAGAGAGCTAATTAAAAATGTACAATTCCAGAGAGAAATATTTAATAATGGATTGTAAATGGAATTGGCCTAGGAGATCTTGATTATATTCAAGTTCTTGGGTAAATCTGAGTGATGAAAAAGTTCCATATTATTTCCAATTCATACCACTAGTAGGATTTTTCCTTAAGTGTATGTATCTTGACCAAACAATTCAATAATTTAAGGTTCCAAGCAAAGCAAAGCAGCCAAATACAAAAGAAACAAACAATAAGGCAAAACAAAGGAAAATGTCATCCAAATCCTTTCCTCTTACATCAGCCCCAGACAAGACTGTGCCTTCAGATGTCTCCTTTTAGAATGCAGACATTTCAAGTGCTCTGCATATGATCCTGTAGACACTAGCCACTGCAAAGAAGTGACAGTGAGAGAAGTGGCTTCCTCCACTTGCCTCCTCTAACAGGAACCGTGGCAGAGTATCTGGTAGAGTTCCAGCTAGGAGTGGACTTGGTTCGACTTTTTCCCCCGCTTTCCTTTCCCATATCCTTACCATTATGCTAGAAAATGTCAAGATGAAAGGAAGAAAATTTAGGAATTTTAGAGAAAATTGTAAGACCTTACATCAGGTTCCAGTCTATTCCCGAGAAGCCACTCAGGAGACATGTGGCTTGGGGAAAGGATACCGGGACACGGTTTCCCCACATGAAAGCACAAGTGGAATGACATGAGTGTCTCCTGGATTCTATCCAGCTCTACCATTGCATTGCTCTGATTCATTGCTGATAAATGTGCAGCAAGTTTCTTGGAGTTGATTTACTCTTTACACAGCTAGAATCTTCTAGAAAGATGAGAGAAAAAGAACCAGAAATACTAACTTTGCACTATCTAAAGTTAGGAGTTTGGAGTCATTTTTGGCTTATCTCTTCTTTTCCACAATTAAAAGCTTTTAGAGGTAATGATTATTTAAAATTAATTATCAAAGTAGTTTAGAGTTAATTAAGAAAGAAATATATTAGCATTAAAGACTTGCTAATTCCCAGATGACTGAGGTTTTAATATTGAACTTGTAAATATTGTGATTCAGATAAACATAACTTTATGAACAAGGAAGTCCAGAAGATTAAAATCCAGGGACACACGCTTCAATCAGGGTGTGCTGTCGATTGTGCGGCCTTGTGAGCTCACATTCATTGTGTAAAATGAGAAATTCTAGTTAAAGCACACAGTCCTCAGTGGTGGTGACTTGCTTTTGCTGATGGATTTTTCTCTTTGTTCTTTTAAAAATTCTACCTATGACTTTGGAAAAGCTACCCAAAGCTTTTCACTAAGCATTGAGTCCTTTGGTATTGAATTCAATTGGATTTAGAGCATCGATAGGTGTACTTTAAATACCTAAGTACTTTAAATCCTGAGATTTAGTACAGTTGTGTGTCATTCTTGCCAGTTTTTGATGCTTCATCTCTCAGATCTAAATTCACCCTTCCTTGGTTGCTTGGAGAAAACGTGAGGACCCTTTAAGTCTTCTTCCTTTGCTAGGTGGTATATTGGATTTTGCTAAGGGAAAGTACAAGAGAGACCACTGCGTGAGGAAGGGTTTTTTCTTCCTGGTTCTGGTGGATTGCTTGTGGCTTGCACCTGGCAGTGCTTCTCCAGCACTTGGAGCACACACAGCTTCCCCAGCACCCAGCACTTGTAACACAGACAGCCAGCAGCACCAAGTGGCAAGCATTTTACCCCCAGGTCCCCTGGGGTGAATCTTTTAATCTTACATGTGGTTTTCTTTGTCACAGTGACATCACTCTGTGAATGGTTTTCCTTGGCATCCTCAAGGGCAGGTAACCAGCAGTAGGTTTTTCTGGTGTGGCACAGCAGCAAGTTCCCTGCCATCTGGCGAGCTGTGACTGTGTCTGCCACAGTAAAGTCTGCATTGCAATATGCAGGGTGTGTGAGGGGCTGGGGAGTCTCCCTGGATTCTTGATGTGTGTCTGACAGCTGTTGTTCCTACACTTCTTAGAGCTCTGGCTACCTATCTCTCTACTCTTAATAGTAGCAATCACTCATCATTCCAATCTTATTTTTATAGTTAATAATTCTTTCTAGTAAGCTTTTATTCCTCAAATTATTGTGTAGTTGGTGTCAGGAGATTTGTTGTCCTCTGAGGACTTTTTCTGTTTGTTTTGTTGGACCTGAGGAATCAAACTTGGGACCTCACACTTGCTGAGCTATATCCCTGTTCCCTCTGCTTGTCTTGAAAATGTCTATCCTCACACAATCTTCTCTGTTCATATGTCCCTGGCATTTTCCTATGTGTCCAAACTCCTTCTTTTTGGACCAGGAATATAGCTGAGTGGTCCTGAACTTGAGTCCCAGTATCAAACTTCCTCTTCATAATTATAATGATACAGGCCACACTGTATAGGGACCCTTCAGTATGGCTTTAATTTAATCACTTCTCTAGAAGGGCTATCAGGCACAGTCTGAGGTACTAGGGTTAGTCCTTCAATATATGAGTGTTGGAAGGACAAAATTCAGCCCATGTAGTACTGATTTTTATTTCCAATTTTGGTGTTAACTACCATATAGATGTAACTCTATGGTAATTAGGTCATCAAACTAGGCTTTGGAAGAACTGACTGGCGGCCCAGTTTAGTTACTTACCAACTGGATGAGTTATTTAACATCTTGGGTCCCAGTTTCCTCATCAGGTAAAGGGCCATAAAGTCGATTTGGTAAACTTATGCAAATGGAAATATTTTAGAATTTACAGAAGTTTTGGTAAAGCTTAAGTCTTAGCTGGGCATAGTGATCTATGCTTGTCATCCAGTGCTCTGGGAGTCTGATGCAGGAGGACCGCAAATTCAAGCCCAGCCTAGGCACCTTAGCAAGACCCTGTCTCAAATTTTTGAAAATGTAAGGGGCTGAGGATGTAGTTTAATGTAGGTGTATGAAGTCACACATTTTAAAAAAACTCTCCCATTACATGTTATACTTGATACTTATTAAAAGGCAGCTGCAAGCCTATTAAACAGGTGTTAAGTATAAATGATTCATATTGCCAAAAAAGCCTTTTGTCTATTTTAGACACAGGAAAAATGTCTCTCACCTCTTGTTGTCTTTGCAGGTGCCAGGCAACTCCTATCAAACCTAGATATTGAATTATTGTATCATCTCTTGTTTTTTCATTCTCTGAAAAGTAACATATTTAAATCCTTAAGAATCTGCTTAATTGACCTACCTCTGGTTTGTGAAAAAAATAGAAACTATGTGCACTTCAAAATGACAGCCAGATATATCAGCCATTGTTAATCAGCTATTCTTGGTTTGAAATCCTGTAACACATGTATTGTTGTATGTTGCCCTGTTTCATTCTTTGTTTCTGATTTTTGTTCTTGCTCTGCTTTTACTTTTCAAATTAATAAATGCTTTAAACTTTGAAAAAATAAAATAAAAAATAAAATTAATTTCTAAGGTGAAAAAAAATTAAATTAAATTAAAAAAATAAAATGATAGCCAGTTTTTGTGTTGTTTTTGTTGTGGTGGTTGTTGTTTGTTGCCTTATTCCTTAATGGAAGGACAGAGGTGAAACTAGAACCGTGCTCATTTTATGCAATACCATGACACCATCCCCAAGCAATTCAGCACTTGCAGCCGTCTTCCCCAAGGGAGAAGCTGAAATGCCAGGAGTCATTCTCTTATTCAGTTCCTGAAGGAGAGGACACTGTCATTCATTGAGGAATTTTACATACAAGGCACATGACACATTTCATTAAATCCTTGTAACATTCTTAGAAAGCAAATGTTATCATTGTCTTACAGATAAAGAAATCCAGATTCACTGAGGATAATAATAAAAAAAAAAAAACCTACCACCCAGTGAGTGGTAGACCAGAGATTAGAACTCAGACCTGTCTGACTCTACCACTGCCTGTATTAGCACTTTCTCCGCTAGCCAGCATTTATCTACAACTATTCACCTCAATTTAATAGTTCTAGTAGAAGTATAATTGTCATTAGATTAGAACAATTAGCAGTTGACTCTAATAGAATTTGAATTAATAAAGTTCTTCAGGGGTTAATTACATAAAAGTTCTCAAGCTACATCATAGACATTAAAGTTAAGCACTGGATTAAAATATTGTCTGGCGAATATTCAACCATGTACTGTAAGAGCACCGATTGGCTGTGTGCCTCTTGTGCATACATAATCAATATTTATAATGATATATTTGCATTTCTTTTAGCTTTCCTTTTCCTCTTGTCATCTGTGTCTGCATTAATATAATGCGTAGGGCAATTTGGGTTCACACATTTATCTAGCAAAGGAAAATGCACTTCTGATAGCTATTTACTTCCTTGTATATCAGATTCAGTGGCTCAAGACCTTTTTGAGTTTATGCCACATCGGTTTGGGATTATTTTTGTTGTTGTTGTTATTGTTGTTTTTCTGAGACAGAGTCTCCTATGTGGTTCGGGATGGCCTTGTGCTAACTTTTGTAGCTCCCGGGCTGGTTTCGAACACTCAGTGATCACCCTGTCTCAACATCCTGAGTGCTGGGATTACAGATGTGCACTGTCACACCCAACTGGCATGGCATGCAGTACCTAGGATCAAACTCAGAACCTTGTACTTGCCAGTTAGGTGCTTATGTCTCTGAGCTATCTCCCCAGACTCTGTGCTATATTTTTAATAGGCTTAGGGCTGGGAGATAACCCAGCAGTCTAAGAGCCTGACTGTCGAGCTCAAGGACCAGAGTTCCATCCTAGGTACTACATGCAGTGCCAGCTCCAGAATCTTGGGTGTGCCAAGCCAGCCTGAAACCCAGTGTGGTAGTGCGTGTCTATAATCCCAGCACTGGGGAGGCTGAGACAGGACCGTCACTACGAGCCTGAACTGCTCAGTGAGACCCTATACCAAATAAATTAAAGAATACTAATAAATAAATAAATAAAAGGCTTAAAGTTTACCCCCTCAAGGTTTCACTTTGAGACCTCATTGAATATTTGATCTTATTTTGAAAGGAAAATAGGCAATATCCAATCACACCTTATTAGAAATAAAGAGGCAAGTCATGAGGCTTGACAAGCAAACTGTTGCTTTAATAATCAGACAGAGAATGACGTCAGACTGGAGCACTAATGAGGAGGAACCTCCTTCATGCTGTGTCTTTGGGGTGCTTCCCTCACAAGGCTTTGCAGTCTAGTCACTACAGAATTGGGCTATGCTCTCTGCTAAGTATATTCTTGAGAGCAAGGGGCTATCTTACTCATCTTTTTTGGTACTGTGCATCTTGCCTGCAATGTTTTCATTTGGACCATCAGCACCTGTAACTGGACCCTCACATTGGCTCTGAGAGCTCCCTGCATTCTTAGCATGACATTCTACTAAGTGGCACAAGACCCCATCCTGATACTTCCCTGTTTGATGGTAGCACCTCCCCACAAACCATTTGAACTCTATCACAGACACTAAAGGCCTTGCAGAATGTGACGCAAACCAAGTTCTTTGTCAACTGTGTTTCTCACATTCTACCTCCTGCAAGCTCTAAAAGAAACAGAATGTGATGCTGAAATAGTGGAGAGAACACCCTTAGCCCAGGCAGTCAGCAGCCTCCTTCAGCAGGTAGCATTTGTGTTGGGGGATGAGAGAGACCGGATGGAGAAGCTGGCAAAGATGGAAGCTCCAATGGCAAGGTCAGGGGAGAAGACAGAGATTGGACTTTTACAGTGATGTAATGGAGGTTGCTGTGAGTGGAGCAGAGAAGGGTAGGAATTGCAGATTAGGGAAGAGACAGGCTTGGTTAGGATTGTTGGTTTTTGTTTATGTTTTCCTTGTTTTATTTCAGGGTCTCCAGGGTCTCACCGCACAGATTAGACTCATCATGATCCTCCCATTATTAGCCTCCCAAGCACTGGGATTACAGGCATGCACCACCATGCCCAGTCTCGGTCCAGATCTTAGTGTGCCCCGGGGCGAGGCTGGCACAGCACACCAAGAATTGAATCCTGGGTGCTTTAGTCTGCTGTGTTATCTGGCGAGCTCCTGTTAGAGTTGTGCTGAAGACCCTCACATAGAAATGGTAAAGATACAATCTATATCAGCACATGCACAAAACTTAACAACAACAACAAAAAAAATACAAACTATGCAAAAGCAAAATAGTGTCACACCTTCAAATGTAACTGAATATGAATATATTAAAGCAGATAAAATGCCAAAGAATTCAAAAGAAACAGTGATTTTTTTAAAATGACATCAAAGAGGATAAAAATAAATAGTTGAAAGGATTAAGTGAGGCAAAATAAAATATAAGGAGCAATAAAAAACTGATACATATTCTGAATAAGAACAAAATAGAAATTCTGAAACTGAAAAGCACAGGAAGTCAAATAAAATCTCAGCTGTGGAAAACCTCACAAAAAGACATGACTGAGTAAAAGAAAAAAAAAACTTCAGGGCTTGAAAAAAAAAAGGTTGAGGAGTTGTTACACTCAGATATTAATAAAGGAAAAAATAAGAAATTATGAACAAAGTGCTGAAGGACTCTGGGGCACAGTTGAAAAACCAAACTTAAGAATTTTAGGTTTAGAACAGAATGTCAGTGTTCAAACTACTGACACAGAAATTTTTTTCAAAGAAATAATAATGGAAAACTTCCCAAATCCTGTAGAAAATTTAGATGTTCAGGTGTAAATAGCAAGACTGAAAAAGAACTCCCCTGCCACCCATCTGAAGCCAGACCAAGCCCACCACATGAGTGAGAATTTCTGTTACACTCTCAGGACCCCTCCAGATGCAGCCCAAGCCCAGGCCCTGCGAGTGTGTAGAAGAGCTTCTGCATTCCAATGCACCCCCTGGACACCTCCAGCCCCAGTTCAGGTCTGGAATACAAGCCTGGGGTGAAACTCTGCAGCTGAAGTCCCTGAAGAGAGACAAGAGGCCAGAACCACCCAGCTAATCCAGGAGCAGAACATCTTGACAGAGGAGCACAGCAGGTTCACTCCCAAGGGTTGCAGCCAAGCACAGCAGCCAGACCCAAGCCAGGCACAACTGGATAAACTCAAACTTCGTAGATCTCCACCTGAATTTCAGTAGGTGCTAAGGTTATAGCTGCACCAAAGCTGTACAGCAAAGGTCAGAGGACAGTGCTATACAAAATGACAAAGAGAAGGAGCAAAATGCAATCTCAGACCTTGAGCCCATGCAGAAAAAGTGCAGAGGACAATAGCACAAAAGAAACTGGTAATCACACAGCTGAAATGTCTGAATCAATAGTGTCTGATGTAAAGAAACAACTACAGAAAGGTATAAAGGAAGTCAGATCAGAAATAATCTCTAAAATAAAAAAGAAATCTCTGAATTAATAGCATCTGAAGTAAAGAATCAAATGCAGAAACATATAGAGGAAATGAGATCAGAAATAATCTCTGCAGTAAAGCAATAACTGCTTTTCAAGAAGACACTGATAAAAAAAAATAGAGGAGATTAAAAAAACAATAGATTCCTTGAATGAGCAATAACGGGAAACAAATAGATTGCATGAAGCAGAGTCAAAGAGGTATAGAAGAACTTAAAATCTCAATTACAAGCTTGCAAAAAACATTGAGTGAAAGACGATGGAATTTCAGCTCTTGAAGGCTACATGGCAGTTGGTGAAAAAGTAAGAAATGATCTCTTAAAAACAGCAAGGATTCAGGAAAAAATAATTCATCACCTGCAGGACAATGCAAAGACTAACAACTTGAGACTAATAGGTATCAATGAGAAGGAAGGAGTAACACAAATGATATGAAAAGAGTATGGATAGAAGTAATAGCAGAAAACTTCCCAAATATGAAGAAACAATCTGAAATCCAAGTAAACAAAGCATACACAACTCTAAATGACTTCTGCCAAGTTAAAAACACACTGAGACATACAACAGTTAAGATCCCAGAAAGCCAGCACAAGAACAATATAATGAAAGCCACCAGAGAAAAGAAAGATCATATTTAAAGAAAAACCCACCAGAATAACAGCAGACTGCCCTTCACAAACCATGAAGTCAAGAAGAGCATGGAGCAGAATATTTCAAGTCCTTTCTGCAAACAAATTCTAGCCAAGACTACTATATACTCTGCAAAACTCCCTTTAAATTTGATGGAGAAGTGAAATGCTTACATGACAAAGGACAACTGAACAATTTCATGATGACAAAGCCAGCCCTACATAGACTACTAAAAGGTATCCTAGAGAGGGATCAAAATGATCAGAACTCCATGAAAGAGAAGAGAAGGAACCCACTAAATAGGGCAAACAGTTAAACACAGTACAAAACAGAGTAAACAACATCAAGGAAATAACATGTCTAAGTTAATACATCTCAATTATAACCATTAATGTAAATGGACTCAACTTGCCAATTAAAAGAAATAGACTGGCACAGTGGATAGGGAAACAAAATCCAACAATATGCTGTATATAATTCATATTAATTTATAAAGAAATCTGCAGGCTGAAAGTCAAAGGATGGAAAACAATACTACATGTACCAACACCTCAGAATAAAGGAGGAGTAGCAATCCTATTTTCAGACAGTCTCAACTTCAAGAATGGCCAAACGAAATAAAGAAGGTCACTATATACTGGTTTGGGAAAAAATTGAAGAGGAAGAAGTAATAGTCATAAACATGTACATACCAAACACCCAACTATATAAGACGAATCTTAGTGGATATGAAAAATCTAATGTCCAATACCACAGTCTTAATCGGACACCTTAACACCCTCTTATCTCAAAAAGATAGGTCAAGCAGACAAAAAAATTAGCAAAGGGATAGCAAAAAATGAACCAGAGCTTGGAACAAATGGGCCTAGTGGACAAATACAAACTGTTCCACCCAACCAGAGGTGAATACACCTTTTCTTTAGCTGTGCATGGGTCATTTTCTAAAACAGAATGGGAACAAATAAACACCCTAATGTTGCACCTCCAACATCTAGAAAAGGAGGACCAAACCAAACCCAAAGCCCAAAGATGGAAAGAAATCATAAAGATTACAGCAGAAACTAATTCAATAAAGATGAAGAAAACAGTTCAAAAAATTGATGAATCAAAGCTTGTTCTTTGAAGGATTAAATAAAGTTGATAAGTCCCTAGCTAACCTCATCAAAAAGAGGAAAGAAAAAATTCAAATACAAGCAATAAGGAATGAAAAGGGTGTGATTATCACAGACCCAGTGGAAATTCAGAAGATTATCCATAGCTACTCTGAGAATCTTTACTCACACACAACAGAAGACACAGAAGAAATGAACAGATTGCTGGAAAGGTACAAATTAGCAAAACTGAATCAAGAAGACATAACAACTCTTAATAACCCAATAACAGCCAATTAAATACGAAAAGTAACAAAACTACCAACAAAGAAAAATCCACGTCCTCATGGATTTACAGATGAATTCCACAAGAAATCTATGGAAGATATAATACCTATACTCCTCAAAATCTTCAAGGAAATCGAAAATGAAGCAACCCTCCCGAAGTCATTCCTGAAGGCAAGTATTATACTGATACCAAAACCAGGGAAAGACACAACTAAAAAAGAGAACTACAGGCCAATCTCCCTCATGAAAATAGATGTAAAAAATCCTCAATAAAATCCTTGCAAATAGAATATAGTAAATCATCAAGAAGATTATATGCAATGACCAGGTAGGATTCATCCCAGGGATGCAAGGATGGTTCAATATTCACAAATCTATACATTATATCAACAGAGACAAATCTAAAAACCATATGATCAAAAAAAGATTTTGATAAAGTTCAGCACTCATTCATGTTCAAAAGTTCTACAGAAAATTGGAATAGGTGACCTCTACTTTAATGTGATAAAAGAAATCTATGACAACCCAACAACTAATATAATTCTAAATGAGGAAAAGCTGAAATCTTTTACTCTTAAATTAGGTACAAGACAAGGATGTCCTCTATCACCCCTCCTATTTCATATAGTTCTGGAATCATTACCTAGAGCCATTAGACAAGATAGAAATAAAAGGAATAAGAATAGGTAAAGAAGAAGTTAAATTATCATTAATTTCAGGTGACATGATACTTTACTTGGAAGACCCAACAAACTCCACCAAGAAGCTACTAGAATTGATACAGAAATTCAGTAGCATAGCAGGATACAAAGTCAGTACTCAAAAGTCAATAGCATTCCTCTACACAGATAACAAACACACTGAGAGGGACATTAGAGAAACAATAACTTTTACAATAGTACTGTGGAAAATGAAATACCTTGGAATTAATCTAATTAAGAAGTAAAACATGTTTTCACAGAAAATTACAACACCCTAAGAAAAGAGATTATAGAGGATTTCAGAAAATGGAAGGATATTCCCTGCTCCTGGATAGGTAGAATCAACATCGTGAAGATGGCCATACTCTCAAAATTGCTATACAGATTTAATGCAATCCCTATCAAACTGCCACCAACATACCTCCCAGACCTACAGAAATCATTCCTGAAAATTATTTGGAACCAGAAGAGACCTAGAATAGTGGAGGCAATCCTGGCTAACAAAGATAAGGCAGGAGACATTATAATTCCCGACTTGAAATTATACAACAAAGCTACTGTCATAAAATCAGCATGTTATTGACAACAAAATAGACCTGAGGATCAATGGAATAGATTAGAAGATGGAGAAGCCTCTATGAGCACACTCAGTCAACTTATCTTCAACAAACGAACCAAACATTCTTTTCGGAAGATAGCCTCTTTAACAAATGTGCTGGAAAAACTGGCTCTCTACATGTCAAAAACTAAAATTTGACCCAGGTCTATCACCATGCACTAAGCTAAAGTGAAAATAGATTAAAGATCTAAATATTAAAACACAAACACTAAATATCCTGGAAGAGAAAATAAGAGGAATGCTTGAACATATAGGGGTAGGCAAGGAGTTCATGAACAAAAATGAAATCACATGGTTAATACTTGAAAGAATTAACAACCAGGGCCTCGTCTTATTGAGAATTTTTTCACATCAAAAGAAATCATCAACAAAGTGAAAAGACAACCCACAAATTTGGAAAAGCTCTTGAATAATAAGCACTCAAACAAAGGTCCGCTCTCTACAATTGATAAAGAAATAAAACACAATAGGGCCCCAAAATTTAAAGACCCAATCCAGAAATGGGCATCCAAGATGAAAACATGGTTCTCAGAGAACAAAATTAAAGAAGCAATAAATATATGAAAAAGTGCTCCACATCACTAGCCATCTGTGAAATGCAAATTAAAACACCACTGAGATACCATCTCACCCCAGAAAGAATGGCTATCATAAATAAATCAATAAACAACAAATGTTGGAGAGACTGTGGGGAAAATGGAACTCTTCTTCACTGCTGGTGGGAATGTAGACTGGTGCACCCATTATGGAAATCAGTATGGAGATTCCTTAAAACACTAGAACTCAGCCGGGCGTGGTGGCGCAGGCCTGTAATCCCAGCACTTGGGAGGCTGAGGCAGGAGGATTGTTGTGAGTTCAAGACCAGCCTGAGCGACAAAGTGAGTTTAAGGCCAGCCTGAACTGCATAGTGAGACCCTGTCTCAAAAAGGCAAAAAAAAAAAAAACACTAGAACTGGAAATCTTATTCAAAGCTGTTATTCCTGCTACTCGGAATTTTACCAGAGGAACTGAAAACATCATATCACGGTGATATATGTGTACCTATGTTTATAGCAGCACAATTTGTGATAGCCAAATCTTGGAAACAACCAAGATGCCCATCACCTGGGGAATGGATGAAAAACATATGGTATTTTTATACAATGGAGTATTCCTCAGATATAAAGCTTGATAAACTCAAAGCCTATATGTTTAAGTGGGTGCCACTTGAAGATATACTCATAAGTGAAATAAATCAGGCACACATGTGTAAATATTGTATAGTCTCCCTAGTATAAGAACTCAAATAGAAATTTAACACAATTAAAAGGAAAGAGAACTTGAGGATTAGACTACAAAGAGAAGGCAATGAGAAAAGTGAGGAAACATGACAGGGTCAAAGCCATACATTTATATGCACAAGATAGTTAAGGCAATGATCCTGAGACTCCTCAGCAGGTTTTGAAATTAGCAGTTAACTGGCAAGATTCTCACCCTGACTAACTATATATGCTGATACCTGTGAACTAAGCAACTGCACTGAACATAGCAATGTTTAACAGTAGGGTAAATCTTTTAATGCCTGTCAGTTTGGTCTTCTATATACATACTGCTTGTCATGAGATACCAATTACTGCTGTAGTGTCTCTCAAATAAATGTTTGTTTAAAAAACTAGGTAATAAATGAAAACAAGAGACAAGAAAAAGTCACAGGACTGTCCTGCTGCAATGCTATATATGTTTAGATTTCTAAACATTTGTGTAAAATGTGTGATTGTTCTTTTTTTTTTTTTTTGCACAACCAGGAATTGAACTCAGGCCCTTGCACTTGCCAGAGAAGCACTTACTCCACTGAGCCATCTCCCCAGCCCTTAAAATATGCAATTGTTTATTACTATTTTTTGAATTTTTATTTTAAAAAATCCCCAAATATCTTGGACACCATCATGGCTGCATAATTGGAAAGATTCCCTAACATTGAACATTTTTGTTTTTATTATTATTATTATTGAAGAACAAATAGCAATGAGACAGTTTCAAGACAAATTAACAGGACAGATTCAACAAATCAATACATTGCAAAATGTTTTCATAATGTTTTGGTGTCATACAAGGTGCATACATGATATTATACTTACAGGCATTATTATAGCAGATGTCTCTAATCAGTGAACGAAGAGAGTGCAGCTATAAACCTATCTTATTTCTCAATAGATGATTTATATCACAGATTCAAAAATTAACACCTTCTACCTTGTTATCTCCCCAGTGTATGTCTACAGTACTAGAACCCAACATAATATCTTGTCCAACCACTATTAGTGCAAATCTTACTTCTCATAGAATTATGCAGAAGCACGGCATATTTATCCTAACTGTATGGCTTATACACACACATCATGATTCTTCCTTTGTATTCCTCCTTTTTTTTTGTCTAGACCTGTCAAAGATGAGCACTCCATTGTCATTAAACCAATTTAGGTGCCTGAACTCGGTGACACAATCCAACACAGTGCAGCATTCCACAATAATAGTGAGTTATCTAAAGAAGTTGTTGACTGTAGCCATTTACAGCTCAACTTATTATTATGGCCTCATGTTATATACCTCATTTTTATACTTCTCTGATGGATGGTTAAGACCAAGATAGATCAAGACCTATATACCAAAAGATGCAGCTTTTGTTTTTGATGAGGTCAGTGAAGTCCCCTCAGGGTTTATCTTGTAATCCTGTACCTTACTCTGTAGATACTTTGTCTGTGTCATCCATGTGGATGAGTCACAGCCAATGCTTGACCAGTTTGCTATTTATGAGAGCCTGAGTGGAAGTTTTCTCTCCATGTGACTCTCTCCAGGCACATTATACATCATCAATCTCTTTCCTCTGTGGCTCCATAATCTTCTTGATCAGAAAATTTGGGGCTCAACTGAGTTTCATGATGTTACAGTACAGGTTCTCCTATGCCCTGAGTCTTCACTGACCTTGAAAGGTTAGGGCCAAAATGTTGGGTAGCTTTGAAGCTCTTCTATTTCTCCAATTTTGATCTGTGAACTTAGGTTGTTGTTAACTATCCAGAAGAAAAGCGTCTTAGTGCCCAGCACTATATGCCGTTCAGTTTGCCCTATCTGACTGAATTTTCTTTAGTTGCTTTTGTACATTTCTATTTGTATTGCTTCTTTTGACTTCGTATACGAGGGAGACTATACGATATTTGCACGTGTGTCTCTGGTGTATTTCACTTATGAGTATATGTTCACGTGGCATCCACTTCAATATAAATGCTTCAAGTTTATCATTCTTTATAGCTGAGTAATACTCTGTTATATGGAAATACCACAACTTTTTCAACCGTTCCTCATGTGATGGACATCTTGGTTGTTTCCAAGATTTTGCTATCACAAATTGTGCTGCTATAAAAATAGATACACATATATCACCATGATATAATGTTTTCAGTTCCTCTGAGAAAATTCTCAGTAGGGGGATAGCTGCCTTGAATGGGATTTCTAGTCCTACTCTTTTGAGGAGTCTCCACACTGACCTCCACAATGGTTGTACCAGTCTACATTCCCACCAGCACTGGAGAAGCGTTCCCTTTTCCCCACAACCTCTCCAACATTTGTTGGTTGATTTCCTTATGATAGCCATTCTTTCTGGGGTGAGATGGTATCTCAGTGTTATTTTTATTTGCATTTCATGGATGGTTAGTGATGTGGAGCATTTTTTCATATATTTATTTGCTTCTTTAATTTCGTCCTCTGAGAAGTGTGTATTCATCTCAGATGCGCATTTCTGAATCGGGTCTTTAAATTTGAGGGCCCTGTTATATCTTAGTTCTTTATATATCCTAGACAGCAGACCTTTGTGTGATTGCTTCTTAGTTAGGCTTTCTTCAAATTTTGTGGGTATTCTTTTCACTCTGTTGACAATTTCTTTTGAAGTCCAGAAACTGCTCAAGAAGAGTTAATCCCAGTTGTTGATTCTTTCAAGTGTTTCCCATGCAAATATATGTTTGTTCATGAACTCTTTACCTATCCCTATGTCTTCAAGAGTTCCTCCTACTTTCTCTTCCAGGAGATTGAGTGTTTCTGTTTTAATGTTTAGATCTTTAATCCATTTGGACTTTAGCTTAGTGCACGGTGATAGACCTGAGTCAAGTTTTAGTTTTCAGCATGTAGAAAGCCATGTTTTCCAGCACCATTTATTAAAGAGGCTATCTTTCTTTCAGTGAGCTTGCTTGGCCCCTTTGTTGAAGATAAGATGGCTGAGTGTGATCGTAGATGCCTCTGTGTCTTCAAATCGATTCCATTTATCCTCAGGTTTATTTAGTTAAGAATACCATGTTGATTTTGTCACAGTGGCTTTGTAGTATAATTTCAAGTCAGGAATTGTGATGCCTCCTGCCTTGTCTTTATTGACCAAGATTGCCTTTGCTATTCTAGGTTGTTTGTGGTTCCAAAAGATTTTAGGAATGATTTCTCTATGTCTGGGAGGTATGTTGGTGGCAGTTTGATATGGATTGCATTAAATCTGTACAGCAATTTTGAGAGTATGGCCATCTTCCAGATGTTGGTTCTTCCAATCCAGGAGCAGGGAATATTCTTCCATTTTCTGAAATCCTCTATGATCGCTTTTCTTACGTGTTGTAATTTTCTTTGAAAAGATTTTTTACTTTCTTGGTTAAGTGAATTCCAAGGTATTTCATTTTCCATGGTGCTATTGTAAAAGGTATTGTTTGTATTGTTTCCATTTCAGTGTGCTTGTTATCTGTGTAGAGGAATGCTATTGACTTTTGAGTATTGATTTTGTATCCTGATATGCTACTGAATTTCCATATCAGTTCTAGTAGTTTCTTGATGGAATTTTTGGGGTCTTCCAAGTAAAGTATCATGTCATCTGCAAATAGCGATAATTTAACTTCTTCTTTACCTATTCTTATGCCTTTTATTTCTCCCTCTTTTCTAATGGCTGTTGCTAAGGATTCCAAAACTATATTGAATAGGAGGGGTGATAGAGGACATCCTTGTCTTATACCTGATTTAAGAGTAAAATATTTCAGTTTTTCCTCATTTAGGATTATATTAGCTTTTGGGTTGCCATAGATAGTTTTTACTAAGTTAAGGTAGAGTCCATCTATTCCAATTTTCTGTAGGATTTTGAACATGAATGAGTGTTGGACTTTGTCAAAAGGTTTCTCTGCATCAACTATCATGTGGCTTTTAGATTTCAGTCTATTAATATAATGTATTACATTTATAGATTTTCGAATATTGAACCATCCTTGCATCCCTAGGATGAATCCTACCTGGTCATGGTGTATAATCTTCTTGATGATTTGCTGTATTCTATTTGCTAGGATTTTATTGAGTATTTTTGAGTCTATCTTCATGAGGAAGATTTGCCTGTAGTTCTCCTTTTTGGTTGTGTCTTTCCCTGGTTTAGGAGTCAGTATAATACTTGCCTCTAGAAATTATTTTGGGAGAAATGCTTCCTTTTCAATTTCATTGAAGATTTTGAGGAGTATAGGGATTATATCTTCTATAAATTTCTTGTAGAATTCAGCTGTGAATCCATCAGGACCTGGAGGTTTGTTTGTTGGTAGACTTTTTATTAAGTTTCATATTTCATAGGCTGTTATTGACTTATTGAGATTTGTTATATCTTCTTGGTTCAGTTTTGGTAATTTGTACCTTTCGAGGAATCTGTCCATTTCTTCTGTGTCTTCTATTCTGTGAGCATAAAGGTTCTCAAAGTAACTATTGATAATCTTCTGAATTTCCACTGGGTCTGTGGTCATTTCATCCTTTTCATTCCTTATTGCATGTACTTGAATTTTCCTTGCCTCTTTTTGATGAGGTTAGCTAGAGACTTATCAACTTTATTTAGTCTTTCAAAGAACCAAATTTTTGATTTGTGGATTCTTTGAACTGTTTTCTTCATCCCAATTGAATTAATTTCTGCTTAATCTTTATGAGTTCTTCCCGTCTTTCCACTCTGGGTTTCATTTGTTCTTCTTTTTCTAGTTGTTGGAGGTACAAAATTAGGGTGCTAATTTGTTCCCTTTCTGTTTTTCTAATGTGTGAGTTCATACCTATGATTTTCCCTCTAAGAACTGCTTTCGTCGCACCCCATAAATTCTGGTAAGTTGTGCTTGAATTTTCATTGAATTGTAGGCATTGTTGAATTTCTTCTGTGACCCATTGATTGCTGAGTAGGGTGTTGTTTAGTTTCCATGAATGTAGCTGGGTTTTCTGGTTTCTTTTGTCATTTATTTCCAGTTTCATTGCACTGTGGTCAGATAATATGCATGGGATAATTTGTATTTTCTTGCATATATATGCATGACCTCTAGACTAGTTTGTGGTCTATTTTGGAAAATGACCTGTGTGCAGCTGAAAAAAAAATATGTATTCAGCTGTGGTTGTTCTTTATATTCTGTAGGGACTTAAAGTTTAACTTATCAACACTTGATGGAAAATATGTGTTCCATGTTATGCCTAAAATGTTTGATATTAAGACAGTGAAGTTAAGCTCTACTGCCTATGTTGGACGTTCATAATAATAAGCTTCTCTTCTGGAGGCTTCACAACCTAAGTTTGTAGACCAAAAATTAAAGAAAAAGAAGGGCTGCAAGGTCCTGCAAGGTCCTGCAAGGTCGGCCCTAGCCTTTTGAGGTCAGTGAAGATTCAGGACATAGGCGAACCTTTACTTTGACATCATGTAACTCAGTTGTGTCCCAAATTTTCTGATGAAGGAGATTACGAGGTCACAGAGGAAAGTGATGAATGATGTAGAGTGTGCCTTAGGAGAGTCACCTGGAGAGAAAATATTTTCTCAGGCCTTCACAGAGATCAAATTGGCCAAGCAATGACCATGACTCATCCACATGGCTGACACTGAAATGAGATCTGCAAAGTGTTGTACAGAGTTTCAGGATAAATCCTGGGAGAATGTGACTGACCTTATCATATAGAAAAGTTATATTTCTTGTTATATGTGTCCTCCTTTATCTTGGTCTTAACCATCAAGTGGAAAAGTATAAAAATGAAGTATAATAAGTAAAACTATATTAATATGCTGAGCTGTAAAAGGTTCAAGTTAACAATTTCTGACATTGCCAGTCCTGCAGTTAACCCACTACTATTACGGACTACTGGACTATATTGGAATATATTGCTGAATTCGCGCACCTAGAAAATTTAAATAACAATGGAATACCCTCTTTGACAAAACTAAGCAAAAAAAGGGGAACAAATGAATGACAATTTTGTATCTGTATATTCAAAATAGCATAGTTATACAGCTACATTCTCTTAATTCAATGAATAGAAAGATTTGTTCTAATGGTGTTTGTGGACAAGATAATATGTCTGCATCTTATGCAATGAATAACCACTAAAACAATAATATGCAATGTATTAATTATTGAAACTGTCCTACTAATCAGTTTTGAAACTGTCTCATTGCTATTTGTTTCTCAAAATATTATTTTAAAACATAGCATTCAATTAAATTAAAAAAATAACCCGTCCATGTCACATTAGAGTAAAAATGTCAAAAGTACCTAATAATGAACATATATTGAAAATTACAAGAGAAAAACACTCTTTTATAGACACAAATTTATGGACACAAATCCACTGGTACAGACTTCCTTTCTCAAACTCTTATGGCCAAGAGACATAGAATGATGCACTTCAACCCTTAAGAGAAAATAAACACTATTCTAGATTACTACATCCAGAAAAAATGTCCTTCAGATTTGACAGAGAAATAAAGATCTTCAATGGTATCCAGGACATAAATTTATGATTATTAAGCCAGTATTGCAGAAGATAACTAAAGACATTTTATACATAGAGCAGTAAGGGTTTGTAAACTTTTTTTTTTTTTTTTGATACCAGGCATCAAACTCATGACCTTGTACTTGCAGGCAGGCACTGTGTCTCAAGATAAACTATTGCAAATTAGAAAAGAATAAAACATTATTCAAAAGTTTACAGGAATTAATACATAACTCTACAATAACCCAGAATGTAAATGGTGGTATTTCTCCCATTATACTACACAGACTGGCAAATTGTAGTTTAATGCAAGACCCAACTTTTTGTTGCCTACAAGAAACACGCCTCACTAGCAAAGACATAAACAGACTGAAAGTTAAAGGATGGGAAATGGTATTCTATACTAAAGGAGCCTCAAAGCAAGCCCATGTGACTTTACCAAATTGGACAAACCAGACTTCGAGGCAAAATGAGCCAGGATGGAACAATTTTGACCATGACATATGGTAAAGGGAACAACCTAGCCAGAAGATTTAACATTTGTAAACATATGCACCAAACAGTTGGTGCACCTGAGCCCATAAAACAAGCAGTATACAATATAAAGTGGTACATAGGTCCCAATACAATAATGGTGAGTGACTTCAATATTCCACTTTCACCAGTAGAGAAGTCTCTCACATCCCCCATCAACAAAAGAAAAATCAGAGTGAAAGTACACTATAGACCAAATTGACTTAACAGATATCTACACAGCATTCTAAGTACTGCACATTCTTTTCAGAATGATGATTAAATAGTTCAAGGAATGGGGCTGCCTAAAATATTGCCACACTCATTTGACAGGTTTCTTCTCAGGTTGGAAAAATTATAATTGGGAAGCAATCAACTTTCATTCATTTCTTTAAGGAAGAGCTGAGATTTGCAAGAACTTCAGAAATTCTGAGTTATATACCTTATGGTTAAAAACTTACGTCTTAGGTCAGTAGCTTATTTTTGAGAGCAGTTAGTCTTCTATTCATAACCACATTTGTTGAATTTAGCGCCAGCATGGAAAATTAAAATCTTGTGTTTGTCAGGAGAGAGGCCAAGATGCCTTTGCCCCAAGTTTAAATATCCAGGAATCACCCAGTGGTTTGCTTTTATTGTTCATAAAGTCAGCAGAGACAAACCACCTGAGTAGTTCCAGATGTTGAATCAAAAGGCCATCCTTTACAGACTTACATGTAAAAAGTAAATTTATAGCCCCCCACGCCCCCCCCAAAAAACCCTAGGAGATTGTGTTGTTTAAGAATAGTAAGATGATTTCATTCTTAAAATAGATTACTCAGGTCTTATAGCCTTGCAGATGGTAGGGCTTGGTGACATTCGCATTTTTTTTTTTTTTTTTTTTTTTTTTTTTTTTTTTTTTTTTTTTTTTTTTTTTTTGTCATCTGAGGTTTTATATTGTAATCCACTCCCTGTTCTCTCTTTGTTTCTTTGTTGAGCAGAAACCCCAGCAATTGGCTGGCCAACCCCAGAGGACTAAACTGTTTTAAGATAGCAAAGCTCACCTAAGCTTTACCAGAATAACTTGGAGGTAAGAAAACATTTCTCCATATTGGCTGAAACACTGGAGAATGTAAGGATATAAACGTGACCTACAGTTACTAAAGTCTATTCCATTTTACTAGTATTTTGACAATTATACCTAACATTGTGCCAGACACCTTGCTTTGTGAGTTAACTAACAAGGGTAATATTATATGGTAGTAAGTGATAGGAGTTGTGTGGCCTAGGGCCAGGAGGTTGGAATTTGTTGCCATAAATTTTAAGCCTGCTGAAGATGTCTTATGTTCAGGTTTATTAGGCACATTCAAAACAGTGAAAGTTCTGATATCTAGGATGCATCCATGGCTATAATACATAACCTTACTGAGTGGCAAAGAATTTTTATGGCTGCTGGCTTAAATCCAAACAGAGATTCAACTGTCGCTCAACAAGGTATTTCAGTAGAGTAACCCAAGTTATTTAAATAAGAATCTGGCTCATAAATCTGGATTTCAATAATAATATTATTCTGTATTCCAAACATTACATTACAATGGCCACAAGATAGAAGCTCTATGTTATTTGCGCAAAGTATTGCTTCATTGTCAATGAGTGAGTCATTCTAATGATCCGATATTTTCATATATTATGCACAGGCTAAAATCCAATGTTCATTGGAGGTGGTTATATGTCAAGCATGGTAATAAGTGGGCTTCAAACATTATCTCACTGAAGCCTCCAAAGAAATATTATGAAGGAGGTGTTTTTGACAAATGAGAAGACTCAAGCACAGAGCAGTTAGGCAAATTGCCCAATGAAACAAAGTGGTAGAGTCCCACACAGACCAGGCCCGGAGGCCCAGTACACTACACTACACTGTTTTCCACACTCCAGGCCTTTTTTGATAATGTTAAACATTGCTGCAAACCCAGAACATTTGAAAATGTTAAAGATATGCAATATAATAGAAGAAATTTCATGTAGCTACCTACCCACAATTTTAAAAACCCATCTTGACTGCTTTTCTCACCCCTGAGATAACTCACTTGCTTAATTTTCAGTCCCATTTTGTACTTATATTGCTTTATATGTTCACTATATCACTGTGTATCCATGCTTACGTCATAGGTGAAGTATAGCTTGGATGGTATATATGAGTGATCATATATCATTTCTTATGTATTCTTTGTTAACTTTTTTCACTGATATTTTATATGAAAATTACTGTTATGTAGCACCTTGGTTAGATCATGGGATGCCCAGATATTTGGATAAATATTACTTCTGAATGTTTCCAGATGAAATGAGCATCTGAATGAGTAAACTTAGTAGACTTCTTTCCCTAATATAGTGGGCATCATTCAATTTCTTAAGAATCCAGAAAAAATAGAAGGGAAGGAGGAACTCCTTCACCACTTTATTTCCATCTGCCTCATGCTTGACCTGGGATACTTCATCTTGCATTGCATTCAAAGTGAGATTTACACTTTTGACTTTCCTGGTTCAGGCCTTCAGACTCAGACTGGAATCACACCACTCATTTTTCTGAGTTCCCTGTTTACAAATTATAGCTCATGAGACCTCTTAGCCTCCATGATTGTGTAAACCAGTTTCTCACAATAAACATCTCAGCCAATCCATCTGATGGATAAACTGATAAAAGGACTAAAAGTAGCAGAAGCAAAACTTGAATGTGCTTCTCCTGACTGTATGGTCAAGGATTCTGTCTACCACTAAACACTGACCTTCTTGCATGGTATTTTAAAAAGCACCATGCTAATACTCATCTGCTAAGACTCTTGTTGATCATCTCTTAATGCAACTTTTCTTTGAAAACTAAGAAACTTAATGAACTCCACCTGGGACTTCTCTCTCCACACTGTGTTCTCTGTAAGGTTTTGAAAGATCAGAGGAAAACAGCATGTCCAGTTACATCTGAAGTTCTCAGTGGCCTTGCAGCAGTAAAGATGATACTTCCCTAGCTGGGCCTGTGACAGAGTGCTTCACTTTCATTCGCACTGTAAAAACCTACTTTAATAACTTTAAATAAGAGACAGCCTCCTGAAGAGTGCATGTAGGTGGCTGTGGTGCGGGGTATCTGAGGACTGAGAAAGTAATTACATTTTGTTCTGAGATTTAATAGTTGAGCATAAAAAATTAGCAAATAATAAGAATACAGTGAAAGTCAGAAAGTATGTATTGATCTCTATTCTACAGAAGGTGGAGGTTGATTAATAAATAGAAACCAATTATTTCCTTCTGTGACTTCCTTTCCTCACAGCAAGCAGCTCCTTGGCCATGAGGATCATATGGAAGCAGAAAGATCATTGTTTTGCTTTGTGTGGAGAGAATTTCCACAGGAATACAGTTGAGTAGTTTGGAGGAATACATTTTTTGATATCTTGTTTAAAACTTAAACTGGTAAAATTCATATCATCAGAATCTAGCTTAACACAGTAGCACTTACTTACTTAAGGGCCACTTCTTCCAAGACCCATGGGGGAATGCCTGAAACCACAGAGAGTGGGAAACCTTATATGCACATAGATACACATAAACATATACACATAACATACAAATACACATACATATGTACATGCAAAGTCCTTTTCCATACCAACTAAATGTCAATCATGCCCTGTGGGCATAACTTTTGTAGTTTGAGATACAACAGCAAAACCAATATGAATTTCTTTTTTCTTTCTTGTTCCATAATTTAATGAATAGAATATTTATTCTTTCCAACTATCTAGCAATCTAAGCAGATGATTATTTTTATTCCCTCAATAAATCAAGAACTTTCAGCCTTTGCCTTAAAGGAAGCATTTTATGGCTTTTCTCCAGCATTCTGAATTCTCAATCACCAACATCACTACTTTTGAGATCTGGAGTCATGATTAAGAAAAACAAGGGCCATTTGAGCACAAGCACCAAGACATGTGACAGCTGATCTTACAAGTGACAGGGACACTACTGTCATGGTAAGGTGTACAGTGTGGGCACACTGGACAGAGGAACGATATGCATCCTTGACAGAACAGAACAGAAACAAGATTTTTATCATGCTATGCAGAAGAGTTCATAACATAAAACTTATAAATTATTTCTGAAATCTCCCATTTAATTTTCCCAAGCACAATTGACTATAATAACTGAAACTGCAAATAAAGAATAAACTGCTGTAGTAATGCACACTATCAGTTTTCTGGTTTTGGTACGATATCATGCAAGATGTCACTAGGGAAAATGGTGAATGGAACCTACTGCTGTTTTAAAAATGCCTGTGTGGATTTAATGTCATTATAAAATGAAAAAAAATTAAAAAACTTTGAACAACTCCTTTCACTGTTTGGAGTTTGAGGCAGGCAAATTCCGTTAAAAGGCATTTATAACAATGTGCTTAAGGTAAGTGGGGAATGAGAATTTTAAAACAACATGCAGCAGATAGAAAATGTGCTGAAAGTTAACATCACCAAATCTTGGAAACTACCCAAATCCCTGTCACCTGAGGAATGGATGAAAAAGATGTGGTGTTTTTATACAATGGAGTACTACTCAGCTACAAAGAAAGGCAAACTTGAGGCCTTTATAGGTAAGTGGATGCAACCAGAGGCTGTACTTATAAGTGAAGTAAATTAGACACATCTGTCTAAATACTGTATTATTTTCCTAGTGTAGGAACCTGAAAGAATAAATAAAATCTGGAGGGATTATTAGATGTAGGAAGAAAGAAGCTGAGCATAAAGAATAAATAATAAAGATAAGGGAAAGGTAAAAAGATAGGAAGAAAAGTAAGGGGAGGAATCATGCAAGAATACATTCAGAATAGCTGAGGTGATTGTAGTACTCATTCCCATCAACTTTTTGAAAGTAACTGTTAATGTTTAAAATTTCCATTTTGACTAACTCTATATGTTAATATCTATAATCTGAGTTAATACATTGAAGATAGAAAAGTGCAATACAAAAACCACAGTTGAATACCTCTCATTTTGTTCTTCTAAATATGTACCATTTTAAGGTCTTATCTATTAGTATGTTCTCTTTAAAATACATTTTTAAAAAATAAAAAGGAATAGAAAAAATTAATGTTTCTTAAAAGTATTAATGTTGACCAATCTTGCACAGATTAATTAATCTGAACGGCGGATTCGGCAATGAAAATATGTAATATAACAGCCTTCTTAAATATTCTTGTTTTGAAACTCTGTACACATGCGTTGTTTGTTACTCTGTTTCTGCTATTTGTTTTTGGTTTTGGTTTTGTTTTTACTCTTCAAAATAAAATTAAATTATAAGGAAAAAAAAGAAGTTCAGTTTACAACTATTTAACCTGTTTGAATGGATCCATGACACATACTATCAAAGATAACCTCTTAACTGTGGCTCTGTTGATAGTTTGGAAAGACCATTGATTGAACTATTAAACAGGGTTATCCTGTCATGATTTCTATAGCATGCTGCTCCTTTCCCAAGTTGTGGTAATACGAAAATATCTTCTAGCATTGCAAATTATCTCCCAGGTGTCAAAACTGCCCCTGGTTAAGAATCTCTGCTGTACTTAGAAAGCCAATCTCTTGTCTCTACCTTTAAAAGGAAATGAAAATTCAGTGCTATTATCGAAGATTACAACCACTCGTCCTTTTGTTGGCAACGCACAGATTCCTTGAGTCTAGAATTTTAAAAAATGTTCAATTTCACCCATTCTTTAGTGTCTTAAACATATGTGGTGATGTTGAAATAGAAATATTTTCTACTCTTAAAAGTGTCTGAAGCAGATATTTCAGAAAGAAAAGTGTACATAAAATCCCCAAAGAACAGAGTGTGTGCAATGTTGGCCTTATTGAGTATCATATAGAGTCATAATTTCACACATGAAGGTAATTTGTTACACTGAAACAGCCACAGGCTTTAGTTTATTTAAGCCTCTGGGGCTAACACAGCACATTTCTAAATATTATGAGTTTTATAAAGGTGCATGACGAACTAGCAGGCTGTGGGTGCACTGGAAAAGTGATAAAAATCAGCGCTGAGCTTAATCACGGCTTTCTTCAGTGTGTATATTTATGCAGTGATGTCAGCATGGTATCCTGTAACTGGGTGAAGGTCAAGTTCTATGTTCATCTGCACAGCATTTAGAAATTCTCCAACAGACCTGCTGGGGGCAAATGGCCAGCTGAATCTTGGAGTGGCTGCCCTTTCTTTGCACAAAGGAACTAAACAAAGAAATCCATCTTTAAACAGATTCTAAAGCACACCAGCTCCAGCTTTTGCCACATGAATTACTTGAGTTATTGAGGCTGGCTCCAGCATCAAGCCGAGTATGTTGCCTTAATGTATTTATTTAACCCAGGACTGCCACGGAGAAGTCAAAGCCACCTCAGCATGCGAAAATCTGTGACAAAGAGAACATTCACAGCAGATTCCAGGTCACAAATACATTAGGAACTCTGCAAAAGAAATGGTGTTGCAAGCCATGCACAATGCCCGGCTTTATTCCTGCTTGGAGTCAGATTGTACTCAGCTAAAACTGTAAACTGCTGTTCACTGAACAGATGCAGGCGGATGGCAGACCTGGGAGAGAGGGGCTCTAAGCCGGCTTCTTAGAGCCCTGCTGGCGTAGCAGAGCTTGCAAGGGTGGGCTGTCAGCAGTCAGTCTTCTTATTTAGGGGCCCTGCTGGATGTAGAGAGGTCACCTTTGTGAAAAAGAACCTAGCAGCCAATTACCCAAACTGCATCTGGTCCAGCCTGCTGGATCCTGTACAGGGGCAACTTCCTCCCACGTCTGGGTAGGGTGATGATGATATTCATGAACACTGTCTTCAGGTACCAAGTCCTCTAACTGCAATGAATCCACAGATGGCACCATGCCTGGCCAAGCCATGGCTTAAAGTAATCCTAGAAATAGTAGGCAGTTTGATTTATTTCTGTGGCTGGTGCAGTTGTGGAATAAAAAGCAAGTCAATGGTATGGGGTAAGTGTCGAGGCTCAGCTAACTCTGTGAGATGACTTTGTCTTTTCTTCAAATCCTACTGAGATGCCACCTATGAAATTGCTCAGGAATCTAGCCAGTGCCTGAAACTATTCAGACTGTCCTGTACAGAAATAACTACTGGGCATTTAGGTGCCAGGCACTATTGTGGGCCCTTCCCAGGGCCCACTACCAGCACACACAGCCTTCACAGCTCTGTGAGATAAGACAGGTGTTCATTCACCTCATAGACGGGGAGACCAACAACAAGAAGTGAATCCTCTTGCCCCATAGGTCACACAATTTTCAGCCACAGCTGAGATCTGAACTTGGGCAGGCTGGCTGAGGCATCCCTTCTTTAGTATCATCAAATGTGGTGGGAAATATAAACCATATCCACTCAGGGTAACCCCAAAACACAAAGGAATAGCTTCAGGGCCTTCGCACCACCTGGCTTTCTTTCTGGCATGTCTGACCTCTCTCACTCTGCTTCTCTTTGGGTGCTGGTCTCCCTCCCTCCTGCGGCAGTCAGAGCGGCTCCACACACTGGGAAGCATGGCTTTCTGAAGGCTCAGCTGAGCATCCCTGTGGAGGGTGAGCCTCTTCTTCGCTTGCCATCCCTGCTTTCCTGCCTCCTAGGATGGGCCATCGTACTACAGCCCTGGTTTTGCACCTTGTCCTGCCTCCACGCCCTTTCCCAGTGACTGCCGTTTCCCCTCTGAGTTTGTTTTCCATTTCCAGGTTCTGATTTCACCCAAGGTGATGTTACCAAAAATGATGCTTCTGGGACTCGATGAATCACTTTCATACTTCTTTCACTCCTGGAGCTCTGCTGCGTCATGAAAACATGCCAAGCTAAGACATAGCAGGCAGATGAAGCTGTGGTGGGCACGAGGTACTTCCGTGGGCCCCAGAACAACCGGGTAACCCCAAGGCCAATAAAAAAATCCAGCTAAGACCAGAAACCACTTGGTCAAGCCCAAACTAAACCATCAGCCTGCAGACCCATGAGCTAACACAGTGTTACAGTTTGTGTTTTGTTGCCTGCCCAAAGCCTCATGCAGCCACAGGGGGTGGGCTTTTCAGAGGTGGCTGGATCTAGAATTTGCAATTGATTCATAGTCCATGACCCCTTGACTCTTCTGTGTGGGTACCTGCCTGTGTGTTCACATTCTTTGGGAGATACAAGAGATAATGTTCAGTGACGACTGACATGGAGGGGGGAAGCTTCCACACCCACAGAGATGTCTTTAAATGGGCTACATGGCTATGAGAGATCCATGCACAGGTGCTTCTTAGTGCTGAGATGTTGCTATGACATCATAAATTAGCATGGTGCCCTCACTTAGCCCCAGTAGTCTGACCTACTGCCTCTGACCCTTTGCGTGCACTGCTGGAGCCCCACAATGCATTTCCCTTCTCACTTCACCTTGGCGTAGGGTATTCGTCTTAGTTACTCTTCTCTCATTGCTGGGACAAATGCCCAGCAATCAAAACAAGGGAAGGAAAGGTTTATTTAGTTAACAGTTACCGGAGGTTTCAAGCCACTGCTCCCACTCTACAGGGTCTGGAGGAGGGGCTGAGGCCCTGCCAAGGCCAGGATGACCCTCTCCACATCTCTGAGAGAGTCCTCTGGCTGGACGGGGGTTGGAAAAAGGAGGCACATGCTGCCAGTTTAAAGGTTGTGCCTCTCTGGCCCTGCCCCTCAAGCCCCGCCCTGGTCCTGTGGCCCCACCCCTTGAGCCACAGCTGTTCCTCCAGCTGCAATGGCCACATGATTTACATGAGGTTTGGGGGGGACAACTAGATGCAAACCATAACAGTACTCCTTCGGACTTAAACATTTTGCTAACCACCTTCAAAGCTTCTCCAGGAATCTATACATGGCCGTCCCTTCTTTCATGGCCCCTAAGCCAGTCAGCCAGGTCCTGAGCATCTCTCTGCTGCAAGGTTTACCACACCACCTTCAGTGTTTTTCCTTCTCTTTCTTCTCTCCTGGACTGTGGGAATAAATACATTCATGTCAATGTATAACAGAGTGATAGAGAAAAAAAAAAAGTTTCCCAAGGAATTGTTAGCTGTTTGAGTATTTCCCTAAAGAAATATTTTCAGGTACCAGGTTCCTGGAACAAAAACGGGATTGTTTCTGAAAAGCATTTTCTCAGGAAGAGAGAAGTTGCCACAGCTGGAGAGGTAGATTTCACTGATAAGAAACCTTTTGTTCTTTTCTATTCTTCTCCATGTTTGAAGGGTAGAAAAGCCAACCCTATGCTTCTTGAAGATTCACCAACAAATGCAACTCTTGCAGCACATCCACAGCTCCCAACCCATCCAGCTTCCTACATGAGATTATTACTTTGTGGTAGTTTACAGAGCTATTTAGCTTTTCAAGGAACTGGATTCAGTGTTGTATTTGCCCCCAAATGTAAAATCGCATGAAGCAAGTGTTACCAGCTTGCATTAGAAAAGTACACACCATGGTTTCGGGTCTGTGACTCAGACCCAATTCTGACTTGCTCTGGTCATCAGAAGCACGGAGTCAAGACAAAGGAAGGAGAGAAGGATAGAGATAGTCTGATGAAGCATGGCATGATTTTGACTATTTTAGATGGTTTTGACAAGGCTTCTAGGAAAGGAAGTTTCCAGAAATCAGCTATGAGATGATTACTCACCCAGAATGCTGAATTCCCTCTGATGACCTATTACCTCAAGGTTGAGACAAAACGCTCAATTTCGGACCCAGAACCAAAACATGTAAACAGGCTATCTTTTTGCTAAGATCAATTTGATAGCTGTTGAGAATGATGAGATCAGTATTTGGTGTTGGTACTTTTATTTCAAGACTCTGGTTTTATCATAGAGAACTGTCTGACTTTGGGGAAAATCCTTCACAAGACAGAGCCTAAGTTTCTATCCATTGAGAATGGGATGATTCCTTCCTGAGATTCAAGATGATACACAGTACATTTAGCACAGTGCCTAGTACAACAGTCGTATGACATCAGCAACAATATTAATAGTCATGTTGAAAGATTATCTGACCACTGTAACTATAGGAAATAAAGAGAGGAGGCCTCAGGCAAGATAACAATGACAAGTCTGAGGTAATGAAATTTCATGTGATTGAGGAAGTGATAAGGTGTATATGGCCTGCACTGGTGCTTTCTTCTGCATGGTTCCCTTTGAGGATCATACCCTCTTTTATGGATTGATTAAGGTAGAGGTAAAGTTCTCTCCATTTTCATACTCTGAGCAAATGGGATCATTTTACTGTCAGATGGAGAGAAAGCCTGCACCAGGAGAGGTTCATCTGATCTGTACTCCCTGGGGGTGCAGTTTCCCAAAGGAATTTCATACAGTTCCTTCCTTCCAGGGCATGGAGCTCGGTCCTTGCAATCAGCCTATCTTTTGGCACCTGAGAGATGCCTCAGAAGCAGGTGTGTCTGCTTCATATCTAGCCTGCTTTTATTGCCAATTCCAGTGACACCGTGGGTTCAACCAGCCATGATTTTAAAGGAGTCAGAGGTTGTCATTGTTCCAAGAATACAGTTTCACAACAGCCATAAAATGAAGACTCTGTTTAACCCAAGCATATTGAAATGGGATGAAGATATCCAGCTGTGAAATAGAACAATAAACTTTTCAGCAAATTGGCAAGAGTATTGTCAGACCAGTCTTTTGTCTTCTTGGGGAGGTCATAAATGACATCCAACAGCTGCATCTGAGTTACAGAGCAGCAACATCCCATCCCTGACCCCTACCTCAGGGAGTCTTTTCTCTGCCTTCTAAGAGGAACTCACACAATCAATAATTTCAGAAAGTGTAGAGAGGATATTTTATGGAATTTTTTTTTTCTGTAAAATGTGAAAAGCACAAATCTAAGGGTATTAACAATAAGCCCGTGGTCCCAGCATGGTGAGTACCGGTCGTTCTTGTCTGGCCCAGGCTTAATTCAACACAAAGCAACATGACTGTCTCTGCTGTGGAAATAAAAACACAAACCTCTAAAATTATACTCCAGTGGGGCAAGGATGCTACATGATGCACCTGGAACAGATGGCAGAGATGTGTAATCACTTCCTTCCAGAGACTTAGAATGTCTGTTCAAGTCATTCTGTGTTGCCCCTTTAAGGATCACTCGCTGTCAGTTGTAGTGTTCTAGGGAAGCCAAATCCATCCCTGACCCAGAGTTGAACCATTCAGCACATTGCACTGTTCCCGGCCACTCGGATTCGTTAAATGTTAGGCCTACGACGCAAACAGAGGCACTGAGATGAGATAAACTTTCCTTTGGGAATTCTGGGAAACATTCCCTGCCTGTAAAGTGTGAGACATGTACGAAGGATGAAAATCCTGGGGCTACTGTAGGGGAGAAAGCCAAGCAGTCAGCTGAGAGACAGAGGGACCTGGGCGTTGGGCCTCAGAGGTCACCAGTAGTCACCTTGCGGGCGTAAGCAGCACCCTCCCACGCACGAGCTAGGGCTCAGGCAGAAAGCACCACTTGCCATCTCCTTCTTCTGTGTTGTCCCTCTTTTTACTCTCCCTGTGGGCTTCAGTGTCACTTCAGATCCTTGCTGGCTCCCAGAGACCTACTTTTCTCCCTTTTTTCCTCACATTGCTGTATTCCAGCTTCTGGACACCAAATCAAGTAGAAGCTGTTTCCCTGTTGCTTACCACTCTGCCGTCTTCCCAGAAGTCCTCAGACGTGAAGCTGATAACCTACGCCCTGTACCAAACCTTCTGCCAGCCCTTAGTAAATAACTTCTCGTTGTTATATAGCCACTGTTGAGTAGGAAAATTTGTCACTTAAAGAATTTTACTGTCCTATTGTTTCTTCTATCATTTCTCTATCACATCTTCTTAGACTATATTAGCTTATAGTTCTTTTTTTTTTTCTTGTTTTAAAAGCAATACAACAGGCGGGGGAGATGGCTCAGTGGAATAAGCGCTTCTCTGGCAAGCGCAATGGCCTGAGTTCAATCCCCAGTTCTGCAGAAAAATAAATAAATAAATAAAATTTAAAAATCAACTCAAAAACAATACATAGTTTAAAAAGTATTAAACAGAAAGTGTAAACAAAGTAACTTGACCAAGATCATGTGATTCTCAGGTGAACAAGCCAGGATTCTTCCCCTCATTGGTTTGTCTTGCTCGTTGTCTGATTCCTGATCCTATGATTTCCATGTAGCTTCTCACCTACCTTCTAATCATTTTGATATGAAGCGTTCCTCCTTTGGAGACTTTTCAATGAGAATACATAATCATTCTTTGGCAAAGTTGGGGTAATACTATAAAAATAATTTGTATAAGATTTTTCTTTTTTCTTAGGTTAGGAATATATTGTGGGCATTTCCCATGTCATCAGGGGAAAAAAGAATAACTCCTTAAGACAAAGGGAGACAAAATTGGATCCTATATCTAACAACTTCTCCCAGTGGCCCTCACAAGGGAGGGTACTGTCTAACAACCTGGAAGGTTTCTTTTTTTTTTAGAGAATATAAAATAGAAGAAAGAAAGAAAGAAAGAAAGAAAGAAAGAAAGAAAGAAAGAAAGAAAGAAAGAAAGAAAGAAAGAAAGAAAGAGAAAGAAACTAGTTATATTTTCTTTCTTTTGTTTGGTGGCACCGGGAATTGAATTCAGGTCTTTGAGCTTGCCAGGGAAGCACTTATTTCACTGAGCCATCTCTCTGGCCCCTTAGACTTTCTTTTTTCTTAGGTACTGGGGCTAGAAATCATGACCTTGAGTTTTCCAGGCAGGCACTTATGCTGCTGAGCTATCTTCCCAGTCCAAAGGAGAGGCTTTCCTTTCTTCTCTTTTTTATTTGTATTTATTTATTTGTTTGTTTGTTTGATACAGGGTCTCACTACATAGCTCATACTCATAGTGGTCTTCCTTTATCAGCCTCTGCAGCCCTGGGCTTATGGGCATGTGCCACCACACCAGGTCTGCGAGCCAGCATGGCATGCGGTACTGGGGATCAAACTTGGGTCCTTTTGCTTGGCCAGGCAGGCACTTAGATGGCTCAGCTATCTCTCCAGCTCCCCAAAAACATTAGAAATGAACAGAATTTCACTAAAAAAAAAAAAATAGGAACTCAACAATGGTTATTGTATTACATAATGTCTTCAAATTAGTTGTTTAGATCACTAGATCTGAGCATGCAAAATTAGTTTTCGAAAGTTATAAAAATTAAAAAGGAGAAGAAAAAATTTATGCATTAACTTCTAGGTTTCTTAAGAACTAACAAATGGGACTGTATTTGTCGTGATTTGTGCCTGGATGCCACCTGACGATGTCATGAGGTCATGGGGTGTTGGACTTTTTAGAGGAAGCTGTTATGGTTTATACGTATTTGTCCTGCCGAAGCTTCATACGGTCACTGAGACACAGTTACACAGTTTGTGATTAATCCATGATCCAAGACTGGGATTATGGGTCTGGGCACTACTGGGATTATGAGTGTGAGTGCTACACCCAACCTTGGGCAGACAACCTGTATAACAGAAGACCCAGAGCACAAGCCTAGCATGGAACCCTTCAGCAGAACTCCCTGCAAAGAGGCTAAAGGCAAGACACACCCAGCTGATTCAGGAGCAGAACATCTTGCCAGAGTGACACAAAGGGTTCACCTGCAAGGCTGCAGCAGAAAGAAGTGGAGCACAGCAGCCAGACCCAAGCCACACCCACCTGGAGGAGTCTGAACTCTGTAGATCTGCACCTGGTGCTAAGGTAATAACTCTATCTAAGCTCTACACCAAAGGTCAAAAATCAGTGGTAAACAAAATGATAAAGAGAAGGAACAAAAAGCAGTCTCAGGCCCGAAGTCCACCCAGTACAAATGCAAAAGACACTAGCACACAGGAAACTGGAAATGATACACCTGAAATCTCTGAAATAATAGCGTTGGAAGTAAAGAAACAACTGCAGAAAGGTATAGAAGAGATCAGATCACAAATAATTTCAGAAATAAAAAAGTAGTGATAACTATAATCACAGAAGGACTAAGTGCTTCTAAAGAATACACTGGTAAAAAAAAAAAATAGAGCAGAATATAAAAATGATGGAACCCCTGAATAAGCAATATAGAAAAGAATGTATGAACAAGATTCAAAGTGATATACAGGAAATTAAAACCTCAATCACAAGCTGGCAAATCTGTCTGAGTGAAAGTGAAAACAGACTTTCTGACCTTAAAGACACCATGGCAGCTAGTGAAAAAGTAAGCAAAGATCTCTTAAAAATAACTAAGATGCAAGAAAAAATAATTCAACACCTGCAAGAAGATGCAAAGATGAACAATGTGAGACTAATAGGCATCAATGAGAAGGAAGGAAGCAATACAAATGATATAAAAAGAATATGGGCATATGTAATTGCAGAAAACTTCCCAAATATGGGGCAACAATCTGACATTCAGTAATCGAAGCATATAGAACTCCAAATAACATTAACCCAATTAAAACCACTCCCAGACATAATAATCAAGATCCCAGAAATTCAGCACAGGAACAGTATACTAAAAGATGCTAAAGAAAAGAAACAGATCACATTTAAAGGAAAACCTGTCAGAATAATGGCAGATTTCTCTTCACAAACCATCAAGTCAAGAAGATCATGGAGCAAAGTACTTCAAGTCTTGCAAGAAAACAAATTCCAACCTAGACTGATATATCCTGCAAAACTCTCTTTCAAGTATAATGGAGAAGTAAAATACTTCCACGACAAAGAACAACTAAAGAATTTCATGATGACAAAGCCAAGCCTACACAGACTACTAGATGATGTTCTAGAGAGGGAGAAAAATGATCACAACCCCATGAATGAGAATGGAAGGAACCCACCAAATAGGGTAAACAATAACACAGGAGAATAAGGGGTATACAATAGTAAAAGACATCGTATGATATCTTCTCCTAGTATTAGAAACTTTAAAAGGTATATTTCCATTTTCTGTTGACTGTATATTACTTCTTCCTCGTCCTTTATACACACACATATATATATGAAAAAAATACATGTATAACCCAACATAAGATTGGTACTATTTCATAGAAATCTTCAATGACCTTTTAAATAAGGGTTCATCTAATATATTTTATATTGTCCTGCATAACTATCACTTTGAGAGCTCCTTATTGTACATCCAAGAGCATACTGCAACTTCTCTTGCCTTTTGAATTATGCTCTTTGTTATTTCCTATATGCTATGTCTGGAGGTATTAAAATATTTCAAGTTAGTATAAATATTTTACTTTTAGTTTTCAAAGGTATGTTGTGTTTGCTAAGTATAACATTCAAAGAGGATAGATTTTTTTCTGTCCTTTAATTAGTCTAGTTTCTTACACACGGTCCTTTTTTGATCTTTCTAATATGGAATAAGATGCTATTTAATTTTGTTCTTTCATAGCTAATATTTTTATGTATATGGTGTATTCTTTTTTCTTTATAATAAGTTTTGGAAAATTTCATTTTTGTGTATCTTGGTATGATTATATTTAAATTTCTTGTGCAAAAGGTTCATTTTTCTTAGAAATGTGGTATTATAATTTGAACTAAATTCAGAAATCTTAAATTTTTAGATATTTATTGCCTACTCCATTCTACTTTGAGAATTCTAATTATATGAATATTGAAGAAAGAAAGGAGCAGTTAATGCTTACAATTTTTGTTTTGACTCTGATTTTTTTCCTGTCTTGAATTTCTTATAACTTCTTAGTTTTTTTTTTAAACAAAACTTATGTGTTTATATCTGGTAATCTGAAAAACTAATTTGCGCATAGCATCATGTAATACAGCAACCATGGTTGGATTCCTATTAAGTGAAATTTTGTATCATGCATAATGCTGTTTTCTTCTATCACTATTTTGTATTCTTTAAAAATAATAATAAGTACAAACAAAAAATAAAAAATATATAAGAAGAACAAAAACAAACAAAAGAAATCAAATAATGATAAACACTAGCATGGCTATGGTAAAACAAAACAAAACAAAATCATACACCTGTCTTTTATTGTCTATGGGAATGTAAATTAGCAAAACCATGGTGGAAGTGGTATGCAGATTTGTCAAAGAATTAGAAGTTGGAATTCTATATGCTCCTGTGATCCTCTGCCAGGTATCTTCCCCAAAGAGCTTAAGAAATCCTACTTCAGTGATATATGCATACCAATGTTTGTAAGGGCAGAATTAATAATAGCTAAATCCTAGAAGTAGCTTCTACACCCATCAATGACTGGATAAAAAAAATGAGGGTATCTGTATATATAATGGAATGCTACTTGGCTATAAAGAATGACAGATTTGAGATATTTTTAGGAGAATGGATGCACCTGGAAAACGTAATGTTGAGTGAAATCAAACAGACAAACAAGCTTAAGAAAAGATGGTGACTCTCATCTGATTGAGTCAAAGTGCAGGCAAAGAAAATAATGAAGGATGCAGGCAAAGAAAACACGAGGGGACAAGGTGACGGATCTCTTGGACAAAGGAAGTGGTCCAAGGGAAAAGGCACAAAGGGGGAGGAAGGGGGATGGGAAAAGAAGTAGAAGAAAGATATGCCGCATACACTATCCGAATAATCTCAATTAGTGTAAACACTATACACCAGAACGTGAGCTAAGATTGATAGCATCAACAGGAATGAAAAATGGGAGATGGCATTTGGAGGAGGAGAGAGAGAGGAGAGGGAAGGGAAAAGGCGTTAATGATAATAATAGTAACAAAAGAAACAAGCAGTAGTACAGATACATGTAACCACTCCCAAGATGATTGTAGACTGCATGAATTGAAAATATATACTAATAAATGTTATTTTTCTCTTTTATTATTTATTTATTTATTTATGCAATTATCTCTTTGTGTGTTTGGTTCAGGGTCTAGCTATGCAGCTCAGACTCCTAGTGGTCCTCTTGTCTCAGTCTCCCCAGCACTAGGACTGCAGGTATACACCAGGGACCACTTGGAATGGGCCGGCATACAGTACTGGGGACCAAACCCGGATCCCTGCACTTTCAAGGCAGACACGCAGGTCACCAACTTATCTCCCCAGCCCACAGAATGTTATTTTAAAGATTCAGATTGCTAGTGCCTGCTTCAGAACCTGATTCATAGGCCTAATCTAGAGATTCCAAGATTTTTCACTTCTAACAAGCTCTGTACAGACACTAAGAGACCACATTTTGAGATAAACTCCATATCACAGGAAAGGACCAACAGAAAAGTAAATCAAATTTTATATCTCTCTCAGTCCATGACAGATGTGATACATGTGTAGCACATATTTTCATACTATTTTATTAGTGAATATATATTATTTTGAGGTACTTATGAAACCATTGCTGATTTCAACGTATACTAGCGTGGAGTTCACATTATGTCATAAAAATAACCTCAGCATATTTTAAAACATAGGAAGAGGGCAGATTACAATTTCTAAGAATGCCATTTACTAAAACTACAAATCAGCATGCAGAAGCAAACAGTCACTTCCGGACAACTTGGGAAATATACCACTCTCTCAAATACCTGGCTTGCTAAAACAACAATAATGAGATTACTGTACATGAAATTGCTTGTATAAATGCTAAAGCTGTCCTTGGGGAAAATTTATGGCTTTAAATTCTCTCTTACTCAACAAAAAACAGGGAAATCAAATAAAGTAATCATAAGACTGAGGCAGATTATAAATACAAAACATGAAATTGAATTTAAACTAGAAGGCTGAAAAGAGTAGATTAATTCAGGAGACCTGAAAAAAATAATAATTAAAAGTCAAAATATACCTTCAACAGTGATGAAGAAAGACAGCTACCCATAGGTGTGTGTGTTTGGGGGAAGATTTTTAAAGTATTAAAAAAAACACTTTGAAAATTTGTGGACCACAGTTTTAACTGGGATGATGTAGATAATTATTCTATGAAAATTGATGTAGCACATATTTTCATATTTTCATAAGAAAAGAAAGGAAACCTAAAATAGGCTACGAGATGACTGAGGAAGAGCCTTTCCTGACAGACGCCAGCTCCAGCCAGCTCACAGACACCCAACCACCACTGCACAAATAACACAGAAATTATTTAAATTGTTTAAATTAAATTATTTAAACTTAAGTTGAACCTAGAGAAAAAGAGACTGCAAAATGCTGTAGCAAAAACTTTCAAAATTTTACTAAAAAGAAAACTACAGGAATCATTTTATTTATAATTCTTAGCCAAAATATTCACAAGTACCGCTCAGTGGTGCTAGCAGGTCATTCTCATCATTTCTACAGTGCATCTGTCCAAGGTAGCACAGCAAAACCAAATCAGGAGGTATGAATATTGTGAAGGAGTAAGAAAAATTGTCCTTATTTGCAGATAAAATGATTACATGATAGAGAAAATCCAAATCAATAAACTTAAAAAATGATTAGGAGTTATGCGTGTCAGTGGTAATCTGATTCTAGTTTTGAAACAAATAAACAAGAAATAACAGCTTTCTCTCACACTAACAATGACCAGTTATAAAATATGGTAGATAAACATCATACAAATAACATCAATGTATATGTAATAACTAACAATGCACGTACTAGGTGAAGAAAATAACAAAATTTGCTTGATGAACATCCCAGGAGATTTGAGAAACGAAGCTCTGTTACCTTCTACATATGCTGCATTAAATTTATGGAGGGTGGCAAACAAATATGAGGGTTTTTTATGATGGTTCTGGAGTCTCATAAAATTTCCCTATAATCTACAAAGAAATTAGATTTTTGCCTTTCTTGGAAGTGAAAACTACTTTTGGTTAGCCAGAGAACTTAATGAGCTATTTTAATCTTGGAAAGATAGAGCGCATGCCTCACTATAATGGGTTATAACTAAGATATAATTGAGATAGTGAGATTGGATTGGATTTGATGAACCAAGAATGAAAAAGGAAAAGATTAAAGTAAAGGGCACAGCTGGAGCCTAGGAAGGGGGATAATCCTCCTGTAAAAGTATAAATTGAGAGATTTTTTTTAAAGTAAACATATCCAGTATTCGCTTTAAAAATCATCTATCGGGGCCAGGAAGATGGCTCAATGGAATAAGTGCTTCCCTGGCAAGCACAAGGACCTGAGTTCAATCCCTGGTTCCACCAAAAAAATCATCATCATCATCGTCGTCTGTCACACTGGCTTATCATGGAGCTCGTGTTTGTAGCCTCCAAACCTTTGAGAATGATGATGGTGGAGATGGTGGCTTGAGGTCATGTTGACAGCTTATTCATGGAACACCTACTTCTCCCGAAGTGCACGAAGCCCTTGGCCTATTTTATAGCTTTCATGATGACAAAAAAATCTGTATTCTTAATTTCCCTTGCTGCAGATGAGGTAGTAAGGCAGAGAGCAGTGAAACAGTGCACAGTGGGAAATGTGCTATCCGCCTATTCACCCAGATGTTCCCACTCCAGGGCTAACTTGTAACTCTACCCTGATGCCACCGCGACGCTCATGGCCTTGAGTTCACTCCAGTGCACAAATCAGGTGGTTTCCGAGCGGAGACCGATGGAGCGCTGTGGACTGGTGGGAGGACAGATGCACAGGAGGCAGAGCCGAGGTAAAAACGGCGAATTCCATGGAAGCAGGAACATGGAACTGGCTCAAGGGAAAATAAACACCAAACTCCTCCACTGCTGTGAAACCCCAGGGGGCTTAGGAAGCATGCTGAGACTTCCATCAGGTGAGCCTTGGGATACTGAGACAATTTCACTGCATGTTAAAGTAAATGACCACTTCAGCGAGCTGAATAATTGAGACACCCCAGACGCTGAATTGTGACTTACAATCATTAAAACGCCAGCGCTCCTGAAATGCCTCTGAAGACAATGAGAACACAATCACATTCTAACGAGATGTTTTAAAAGTTGCACAAGTTAGTTTTAAAAATTAAGAAATAGAACACAGATGTGTACATTTCCCCAACAAAATGAAAAAAAATAATTATGAAAAAGAACTAAACTGGGTTGGGGATATAGCTCAGCAGCACAGTTGCCTGCCTGCTAGGCACAAGGCCATGAGCTCAATTCCTAGTACCAGTGAAAAAGAAAACCGAGAACTGCACCAGTGTGAAATAAGACACGAAGTTCTTTGAATTAACAAAGTATATTTTTAAATCAACAAACCAGTCACTACTTAATGTTTGAACAACTAAATATTTTTAAAGAATCTGTATCCTTTTCTATACACAACAAGAAATAAAATTTCAAGTGAACTAAGGAGTTACACATGAAAACTTACCCAAAAGTACTAGAGGAAATAGAAGCGAATACTTTTGGTGTGACAAAAATTTTTCTAAGTTGGACACAACCTCTATCTAGCCCCTAACCAACAACAACAACAAAAAAAAAGGCCAAGGTGGACAGAATGCATATTTTAAACTTTAGGACTGAATATTTGTAGCCATTCCTAGCTGCAACCCAAATCTCATGAAATGTATACTTTAAAATAAGAGTAAGTCTTAACTCATTTGAATAATGATTAGGAAGAGAGCCATCATCAAGTATAAAAACTTTTTAAAGGCCCTAAGAGAATCCTAGTGCATCAGTTCCACTTGGAGAAAGAAGGAAGGCCCACAGCGCAGCCAGGGCTCCATCTCTGAGATAGGAAGTGGGGAGACAGGTGGATCCCAGCAGCCCAGAAGCTCTGGATGTGAGAAGCCAAAGGGGCTGGAGCTACTGCTTGTTGCCGAAGACCTATTTTTCAGTATTTATACCCAGGCAAAAGCAGCTAGAGGTAGCTACTGACCCCAACCAAGTGGAGGAGAAACTATTGTCTCAGTAAAGATGGCAGATGAGACGTTTTCTGGCTTTTGCTTCCAAAATGCCTGTAAAATGGTTGTAAGGAGATTGCATCTTTTTTTTTTAATACATTAGACAGCAAGGTTGAAGGAGCAAGGAAGGCAATGGCAACCGGAGTCTGGATGCTGCAAAGCAAGTGGACCAGAAGTAATTGACTTGAGAAAGCATTCAGTGGAAAGAGCCAGACAGCAACCTGGTTTATGTGCAACTGAACCATGGCAGCATCATGCGCCTTTGCAAAGAGGAATGAAAGTTGCACAAGCAAGCAGCTGTTTCAAGAAGAATTCACCACCACCACCACCACAACTCCTGTAGCAGAACTTTCAACCCTGGCCAGAGGGATGGAAATGAATTACACCAGATACAGTTGAAACCTGGGGAGCCACTCAGAGACAAAGTGAACATTTACCCAGAACTGTGCCTGGCAGAACCAGTGCCTCCAAGCAGGAGAGTGGGAGTGAGAGGCTCAAGAGAAAAGGCCTGCTCATCCAATGAGAAGCCTTAGTTTCAAATCTCACAGGCAGGCCAAGAGATTTCTCATAGTATAACAGAGCAGGGAGTCAGCTCCCGGCTTCCTTATCTGAGAGCCGTGCACAGTTCTGATTTGCTTATTGGCTCAGGCTTTGGGGTCCTGGACACAATAAGGGAGGCTGTCTTGCAGGCCCTGGCAGTAGCTCCACTGCTGCCCAAGAGCTGCTCTGCTAGAGACCCTCCACGCACCCCCAGCCTGGCAGTCAGTGATTCTGGGTTTCCACACTGCGTGTGATTGCTGGTTTGGCCTCTGCCCTTGAAGTGGAGGATGAGTCCCGCCATGCGGCCAGCACTGTCCTGGGGAGAGTTCTTGGATGCCTCCCTCATTGCTGCTGAGCACCCTCTTAAACTATACTAGCTGTGGGGGTGGGGGAAGGGCACCCCACGAAAAGCTGTGGCAGGAGGTACCCAGGCAGGCAGTGCTGCATGGTGGCAGAAGCCTCAGAATCAAACACACCCCCATCCAAACCCCATCCTTGCCCTTTCCCAACCACAGATCAGCAGCATGTCTGTCACTCAGCCACTCAGGGTGTCCACTGCCCAATTCTAAAGTTGAGAAAATAATATTGCTTGTCTCTCTGGGCAGGTGATAGGAGAATATTGTGTTGTTTTTCTCAGCCTAATGTCTGGTCTATGACACAGCACAATAAATGTTTTGTTAAAATGATCCAAATAAATCTTAAGGCAGTGAAGGTGAATCTAGGCACACAGGCAACAGCAGGTTGTTTGTATCTCTGGAAGCTATAAAAATGTTGCCATCATTGTCTTAAGGTGAACAATTGTGTGTATGTGTGTGTGTGTGTGTGTGTGTGTTTGTATGTGCATATGGGTGTGCACATATAAATGAGAGAGGCAAAGACAGAGACAGACAGACAGACAGAGACAGAGACAGATACTGGGGCTTTTGGGTGCTTTGTCTGGGGATTAGTGGTCTTAAGGATTTTCTGAGTGTATCAGCTATTTACATACCTTCTGTGAAGGATGTGTTCAGGCCATTGCTCATGTAAAAAGTAGGATGTCTTTTTATTATTGAGTTGTAAAAATTGTAATATGGTCTGAATATAAATCCATTGCAAATATGTTCTCTCACTGTGTAACTTGCATTTGCATTCATCTTGGGACACTGGTATATATAAATATTGCTTCTTAGTTGTTTCTGAGAAACAGCAGAAATCCAAGAAAAATCATACTCATCTCTTTTGTGTTTATGTCACTATAACAGTGCCTCCTATTGTGCAATTTATAAAGACTAAAGGCTGACGTAGCCCACTGGTCAGAGGGTGAGAAATCCACATGCGTGGCCCTAGTGTCCACCCAGCAGCTCAGGAAGCCTTGGCAAAGGGTGTCATGGGGGAGAGAGCAACTGTGCTCCTTGGCTCTCGCTTCCTCTTTAGACACCATCTCATCTGATAGTGCAGGCTACAGATGAATTAAATTATGTAGCCCAGGCTGTCCTTCGACTCCTGGTGATCCTCATACCTCAGCCTCCCAAGTGCTGAGGTTACAGTTGTGTGGATCACACCTGGCTTTTCTTTTTCTTCTTATAAATCACTACTGCCATCATAGGTACCCATTCTTAAGACCAGTCCAATCCTGACTGCCTTCCCAAGGCTCCTCTTCCAAATACCATTAGCAGATCAATTTGAGGATCAAACTTGTAACATGAAGTCTTCTGGGACACACTAAACATAGCATTGATTTATCAAAGTTTTTCTTGTATGTTTTATGCTTTTGGAGTACTATTGAGAAAATCTTGGCCTACTTTTAAGGCCAAAATATTTTCTTCTAGGACTAAAGACATTTTATAGTTTTAGCTTTTATGTTTACATCTCTGACCCACTAAAGTTACTTTTGCATGTGTGGTCACATAAGAACTGAGGGTCATTTTCCCTTATGTGAAATCCAGTTAATCCAGCACCATTGAGTAAGTAGACAGATTCTTTAGCTTTTGAATTATTTGGCACCATTGCCAAAAGTTAATTGACCATATATGGTCAATTTCTAGTTTCCCACTGTCTATATATCATATGGTATATACACAGCACTATATTAATTATTGTGACTTTTATAAGACATTTCAAAATTGGGCAGTGTAATTCTGTTTGTTGCTGAATTTCAAGGCTATTTTATTCAACTGACATTTTTATGCCCCACTTTTAGTTATGAGAAGAAAACCATGATCACCAGACATATGACAAAAGCCTACAACATAAAGTCAAAATAAAGAAATAACACATGCAAAGTACAAGAAATAGAGGAAATACAAATAGAAGACCTCAAATTAGTAACCCAGAGATATGAGAACATATTGAGTCCATGGGTAAAAAACAGAAAGAAATTAGAAGGACCATTCAAAGAATGAAAATTTTGGAATATTTTCATGAGTTGTGCATACACATACAACATCTGAAACCCAATAAAAGACTGGAAAATAAATTTGAGAAAATCTCCCAGATTGTGGAACAAATAGGTAAGAAGATAGAAAATATGAGAGAAAAGTTTTAGAAAATTAAAGCTCTGCTCAAACAGTTGTTCTTTCAGGTTTCAAAAGGAGAGAATCAAACAGAAGGAGTTATCAATAAGAGAACTCAAGAAAATATTTTGTAAATAGAGAGCACAGGCCCATCATGTGAGTGAGACAGCCTGGGACACCAGATGCTGGATCGACTCAGAGAGCAACCTCAGCGTGGAACCCTTCAGCAGAACTCCCTGCAAAGACGCTAGAGGCAAGACCCACCCACCTGAGTCAGGAGCAGAACATCCTGCCAGAGTGGCACAAAGGGTTCACCTGCAAGGCTGCAGCAGAAAGAAGTGGAGCACAGCAGCCAGACCCAAGCCACACCCACCTGGAGGAGTCTGAACTTCCTAGATCCCGACCTGGTGCTAAGCTAATAACTCTATTTAAGCTTTACGCCAAAGGTCAAAAGTCACTGGTATACAAAATGACAAAGAGAAGGAGCAAACAGCAGTCTCAGGCCCCAAGTCCACCCAGTACAAATGCAAAAGACACTAGCATAGAGGAAACTGTAACTCACACACCTGAAATCTCTGAAATAACAGTGTTGGAAGTAAAGAAACAACTGCAGAAAGGTATAGAAGAGATCAGATCACCAATAATTTCTGAAGTAAAAAAAGTAGTGATAACTATAATCAAAGAACTACTAAGTGCTTCTAAAGAATACACTGATAAAAAAATAGAGCAGAATTTAAAAATGATGGAACCCCTGAATAAGCAATATAAGAAAGACATAGAATGTATGAAACAGATCCAAAGTGATATACAGAGAATTAAAACCTCAATCGCAAGCTGGCAAATCTGTTTGAGTGAAAGTGAAAATAGACTCTCTGACCTTAAAGACACCATGACAGCTGGTGAAAAAGTAAGCAAAGATCTGTTAAAAACAACTAGGATGCAGGAAAAAATAATTCAACACCTGCAAGATGATGCAAAGATGAACAATGTGAGACTAATAGGCATCAATGAGAATCATTTATATTGATATAAAAAGAATATGGGCAGAAGTAATAGAAAACTTCTCAAATATGGGGCAACATTTGACATTCAGACAACCGAAGCATATAGAACTCCAAATAACATCAACCCAATTAAAACCACTCCCAGACATAATAATCAAGATCCCAGAAATTCAGCAAAGAACAGTATACTAAAAGCCGCTAAAGAAAAGAAACAGATCACATTTAAAGGAAAACTCATCAGGATAACGGCAGATTTCTCTTCACAAACCATCAAGTCAAGAAGAACATGGAGCAAAGTATTCAAGTCTTGCAAGAAAACAAATTCCAACCCTGAAAAACTCTCTTTCATGTATAATGGAGAAGTAAAATACTTCCATGACAAAGGGCAACTAAAGAATTTCATGATGACAAAGCCAAGCCTACACAGACTACTAGATGATGTTCTAGAGAGGGAGCAAAATGATCACAACCCCATGAATGAGAATGGAAAGAACCCACCAAATAGGGCAAACAATTAAACACAAGAGAATAAGAGGTATACAATAGCAGTCTTTCAGTTATTCTTTTGTGTACAGCAACAAAATCTTTCCATCAGCACACTCTACAAATGGAATTCTCTTGTACCCTATGGGTGGGTCATGATTCCATATAGGTCTACAGGGTTGTTTTCAAGGAAATACCTGTAGCTCAGTCCCACAAGTGACGCCTGGCCACCAGTAAGTGTCATGGTCATTATCCATGTCCACAACACACTAGAACTTTGTGTGATATCCTATCCCCAGACTGTCAGAACTGATGGTCATCTATTTGTCATTCCAGTATTTATTTTATACTTTATTCTTAATACTTCTTTACTGGCATGAAATCTTTTTCTTAATTCAATTGTTTTGAAACACTTAATTTTTAATTAATTAGTATTTAATTTTCTGAGTATTGCTTAATCTTAATTTTTGTTTTAAGATGTATACTATATCTTTGTATTACAATTTATCTAAAAGATATCATATGATATCTTTTCCTAGTATTAGAGACTTTAAAAAGTATATTTCCATTTTCTGTTGACTTTATATTACTTCTTCCCTGTATTTTATACACACATACACATGAAAAAAATACTTGTATAACCTGATGTAAGTTTTGTACTGTTTCACAGAAATCTTCAATGACCTTTTAAATAAGGTTTCATTTAATATATTTTATATTATCCTGCATAACTGGCACTTTGAGAGCTCTTTATTGTTCATCCAGGAGCATACTGCAACTTCTCTTGCCTTATGAATTATGCTCTTTGTTATTTCCTATATGCTACATTTGGAGGTATTAAAATATTTCAAGTTTGCATAACTAGAAAATATTTTACTTTTAGTTTTCAAAGGTATGTTTGCTAAGTATAACATTCAAAGAGAATGGATTTTTTTTTCCTTTCAGTCCTTTAATTAGTCTAGTTTCTTATACACTTGGTCATTTTTTTCCCTTTCTAATGTGGAATTAGATGCTATTTAATTTTGTTCTTTCATAGCTAATATTTTTACGTATATGCTGTATTTTTTCTTTATAATAAGTTTTGGACAATTTCATTTTTGTGTATCTTGGTATTATTTTATTTATATTTCTTGTGCAAAAGGTTCATTTTTCTTGGAAATGTATTATAAGTTGAACTAAATTCAAAAATTTTAAATCTTTAAATATTTATTGTTACTGCTTTTTACTTTGAGAATTCTAATTATATGAATATAAAAGAAAGGAGCAGTTAATGCTTACAATTTTTATTTTTACTCTGATTTTTTTCTCTTTTTAATTTCTTATAACTTCTTAGTTATTCTTTTTTTAAAAAGGCAAACTTATGCGTTTATACCTGTTAATCTGAAAAATTGATTTGCACGTAGTATTGTGTAATACAGCAACCATTGTTGGATTCCTATTACTTTTTTTAGTGAAATCTTGTATCTTATATAATGCTGTTTTCTTCTATCACTATTTTGTACTCTTTAAAAATAATAAAAGTATAAACAAAAAAATTTAAATTTGTAAATGAAGATTAGTTTCTTTTTTTCAATATAGGGTCTTACTACACAGTTCAGGACTCTTAGTTATCCTCCTATCTGAGCCTCCCCAGCAATGGGATTACAGCCATACACCACCATGCCCAGTTTCAGGGCTGGCACTCTGTGCCTCAGTTTCTGGGGCCAGCTCGGCCTGTGGTACCAGGATTGAACCCGGGTCCTTACATTTGCCAGGCAGGTGCTTAGACCACCAAGCTATCACCCTAGCCCTAGTTTTTACATGTAATAATCTGACCAGTACCCAATACAGTGGCCTTAAGTGCATGAATTATCATGGACTATGTGCATACTAAGGATGAAAAGGAAGGTTCTGCAGACTTGCAGAGGATAGAAGAAGGTCCTTGCAAAGCACCCAGAATGCAAATAGCTCCCATCATCCAAACAGCAACCCTGGAAAAGAGACAGCAGGCAACATCTTCAAAATCCTAAAGCTACGCTGTGTCCATCCTGACACTGTATCCAACCAAACCATCAAACAGATGTGATAGGGCTGGGAAGATGGCTTGGTGGAATAATCACTTCCCTGGGAAGCTCAAGGGCCTGAGTTCAATCCCCTGTTCTGCAAGCAGAAGGGTTTCTGAGGATCTCCAAAACATTTAGCTGTCAGCCCTTTATTTTCTGGATAGATACTAGAAAATGCAAGTCACAAAAAGAGGCAGAAGGGATAGGATCAGCAGAGTCTACATACAAGAAAGAGACAAAGGGGACTTCCAGGATGTGGTTCAAGCGGGGCCATTGGTTGTTTCTGAAGTCATGTGGACCAGGCACTACAGAGGAACTTCTTCAAGGTGAAGTGGATAAAACACCTGTGGCATTCACGCACACTGGGAAGCTATTTGGACTGTTGAGAGGAAATCTGTAGTGTACTTAGCAATAATTTAAAAACTATAAAACAATGAAAACAATTATAAGTGATAAATGAAAACTTTAAAAACTAATAATACTTAGAATACACTGTATGGACACTACGTGGGCATGAGGATGACAGCACCATATATTTAGCCAACTAAACCTTTAGGAATCATGTTTCAAGGAGAGATAGAAAGGATGTGCCTATATTTTTGGTTATATGTGTTTTGTGTCTAGATGAGGGCATTGCAGATAGGGTAGGTTAAAAGAGAGATTAAGACCTCATATTCTATTATGTGAATTCTATGGATTCCTGGAATTACAAGGAAAGGAGGGATTTTTCACACAGTCACTCCCTACCATGAGTTCTGCATCCTCAGATTTAACCAACCTGAGATTGAACATATTCATTCAAAAATGGTCTCCACTGAGTATAGTTGCCATTAGTGTCTAAATAATACAGTGTAATGCTTATTTATAGATATGCATTGTATTGGATATCCTAAGTAATCAAAAGATAATTTCAGAATACAGGAAGGTGAGCATAGGGTATTATTGGCAAACACTGTTTGATGTTTTTAAGGAATTTGAGTCTGTGAATTTTGGTACCCCGTGAATAAAAGGGATTATCATTTAAATCTATTTTTAAAAAAATAAGATGACAAATGCCAAAAGAATCATACTAAAATAATTGAAAGTTGCTGCTCTTTCCTAAGCAGGAGCCTGAGGGGTTGGGCATGGTGCTGGACTGTACTCTTTATAACAAGCTTATTTGAGCTTCCAAGCTATTATATGGATGCCATGTTGATAAACTTGAAACAGAATAGGAAGACAAAAGACCTCCAGATTATATGAAAACCTACTGCCAGCACTCGCCCATCCATACAATCCATCCATCATCTGCCCTCACCTCTATCACTAGAGGCAAGGTACAGCTTGCACGAAGACCATTCAAGGGGTGTAGACATAACAAGCAACCAAGATAGCATGCGAAGAAAACCAACACCCTGAAATACAAACTACAAGCAAAAAATCAAATTTAGGTAATAGAACAAATAAAAGTCTTTTTAAAAATGTGTAATCCTTGCAGAGTTAGGAGACAATATTACAGCTTTAAAACAAGAACATAGTGTTACAATTGGAAAAAGAAAGTGGTGAGCCTCTTGGAGACATTTTAATTTTAGATTGGAGGACCAAACTGAAGGATTTCTTCTGATCTACAACACAGTTCAAAGGACCAAGAGGCAGAGGTATGAGAAAGGAAAGAATCTCAGAAAACAGTGTAAGATCATTCTACTAAGAGATTCACAAGATGAAGAGGAGAAAATCCATTTTAAATGTCACAGCACTAAAGATGCTAATCTCCAAATTAAGAGAACCCACTGAATCCTACTTATGATTTTGTTTCCTTCAACATTTATAAGACTTAAAACTCCCTGAATTTCTGAACTGACCTTACATTTACCATAGTTCTCTATAGGTTTCAATTGTAAGTGTGAACATCACTTATAAATTTCACAGGTGCTATCACATGGCCAGGGTATCATCCTCTTTTGCCTTGCTTCCTAACTTCCTATGTGGAGTCTCTGAATTGCTGTAATTTTCTCCCTGTGCTTTGCCTTTCTGTTTGCCACTTCAAATCAAACAGCTTCAACTTGGTCTCTTGGCAATGTAGTCTGGGTGTGGCACAGTCTTGTGAGGTAGGCTGAGGGACCCCTCCAACAGGGTACTCTGTGTAACTGCACTCCTTTGCACTGGAATGGTTCTTCCAGAAATTTGTAAGCATTTCATGGATAATTTCTACTGGTGCCTGATGTACATCATGTTCATCTCTGAACATATGTATCTGTGAAAAGCATGGGCTGTGTCTATATACTCATTGCCAAATTCAAACTATATAGTCAACATGCAGTCCATAGGTCAAGTTATGCCTCTTGCAGAAAGATATATATTTGTTCTGGGGGCTTAATATAGGTCACAGAAATATTCTGTTTGGCTACCATGGTAATTTTAAATGGTTGCTAAAATAAATTAGTCCCGAGTACCTGGAATACAATAGTAGTGACATTTGCCTTGAATTGGACACAAGCTCACCCAAAGCACTATACATCAACACAAGTGGGAATGAATCACTTCAAACAGCATGATCTGTGTGGAGCACAGCAGCAAGCCACCCCACCCTTGTCCACTCCAGATGTTTATTAAGCATCTGCCATATGTCAAGTACAATGTTTGTCAAATGAGATGCAAAGATAAATAGTCCATCAGGTATTAGAGCAGAAAGTACCCATGAAATTTCTTTTGCCACTTTCAGACAGAGAAAGAAAAGTTCAGTGCTATCAAAACCTTGCTAAAGCTTATGCTTTGATTGAGTCACAATGCCAGAATAAAAAATTCAAGGCTGTTAATATAGTCAAGCATTGCTATATGTGGTTTAGCTCATTGCATTTATTATTCTCTAGTCATTAGGGGAAAGATGAGCTGATATTTTCTTAAAATGTAAAAGGATGGGGGGAAGTTTTAATAAATAATACTTCATATGACCCCAATTCCTTATCAAATATCTCACAGAGATTACTGTTCTACAGTTGAAAAGGATATTCTATGTACATAGAAACTTTAATATTTATTTTTTTAAATCTTAACTTTTTTAAAGATAGTTGAAACTTCCAAGCAGCGAGGAACTCAGTATCAGGGAGGAAGGTGGACTCTTCATGGCCCCTTTCTCACCACTTGGAAGTGGACACTCCTTATGTTCCAAAAATTCCTGGCTCCGTGGTACTACTGAGCAGAATCACAAAGGGAACTCCTGCTCATGACCTGCCTGCATTTTTATGTGGCATGTGGATGTGTGAGTGACTTTGAGAGTAGCCTATCACATGGAGATAAAAGCCATACTTCTCTGAGTTGTAAATGCTTTTATTAGACTAAATTGGATCCAATACCCCTTTAGAAGGGAAGACCTCAAGAATAGAGACTGTTGGGAAAGGCACTTCTATTTTTAAATACATGTGAAAAAAAAATCCTTCTAAATGAGTAGATGGTACAAACTTCTTGGGTCTATCTATCTATCTGTCTGTCTGTCTGTCTGTCTGTCTGTCTGTCTGTCTGTCTATCCATCTGTCTATCATCTTTCCATCCATCTATTCATCCATCAATCCACCATTTACTCATCCACCCATCAACCTATCCTATCCCTTCATGTATTTATTTTAAGAGGTGGCATCTTATGGGTCACTCTCATTTACCATTTTCTCTTTCTGTTCTCTTTCTTCTCTGGTTTGAATCACACATGCAGCTAGACAGCTACCTGCCTCTTCCTTTAATTCTTAAATTTATTGTAGTTCCCCCAATGGCTTCTCCATGGCTTCTTACTCTTTCTGAAGAAAGTTTTGCATTTTTTGTTTCTCCCAAAGCTAGGGCCTCTGCTGAGGATCAGGCCCTTTCTATCTCCACTGTAATGAGCTATTGAGCATATATTCATCTGCTGTCACACTTCTTTGCACCCAACTCACACTGCTCCTGTCCTCCAGAGCCACTTTGCACATCTTCTCTCCTCCCCCACAGTCTCACTTCTCTGCTTGCCATTTTCCAGCCTCTGGAGTATTCATGATTCCTGAACCCACCACATAGACTCAGCCCTTTCCGTCTGTGTGCATGCTGATTCTGCAGTTGGGAATGTCCTTTCCAATCCCCTTTCCTTGGCATTCCTTTCCTCAATCCTCTGCTTACAGAGACTGGCACCTCCTCGCTTGCTGCTTCCACAGTGTTTACTTCTCAGAGCCCTACTTTCTGGTGTCTGCTTGCCTGTGACCATGGCCTCTCCAGAGCTGGAGTATCCTGAAGCCAAGGACAATTTTATTCTTCTTTACTTTTGGTGCTGCTGCAGATAAAGTCCTATTTTAAAACAGACAAATGCATACTTAAAAAGAAATATCAGTTACTCTAGCCTCTGTTTCTAGAAGGTTCCTTTTCAATTGACTTGCTTTCTGAAAACTTTTCTGATCTCCAGAGGTCAGTCCTCAACAAATTCAGAGGCTATTTCTTATGCTAATTATTATTAATTTTCCCCAATTTCACTAACTTCCTATCATTAGAGTAAAGGGAGACATATATAATTTCACTGTCATCTGTCTCTCACTTGGATATTTTGCTATTATTCCCTTCACTCTTTGCTCAGTAACATAACTCAACTAGTACTATGCAGGATGTAAGAGAATGTGAATTCTGTTTGAGAGAATGTCAAATTAATTTTTCACCATTTTATTTCTTATATGAATATATTTAAAATATTTACAGTTGCTATTGATCTCTGGCAAGATTTCTGCTTAAATTCTAATGCACTCAGTAGTTTAAAAAGTGAGGGTTAGAATCACAGAGTTTTAAACTTATAGGATATTTGGTATTATTTTATTCAGAACTTTCCTTTGAGAGGAAATGTCAAGAAACAAGTCAGAGAGAGGTTAAGGTTTATCCAAAGTTACGGATACTGTGTAGTTTTTTAGGCCTTAGAATTTTTTAAGAAGAATGGAAGGTGTGTGTTTTGGTTCAATTTCTTACACATAAATATTCAATTTTTCCGACACCATTTGCTGATAAGATTATCCACTGTCTGTTCCTTTGTCAAAGATCAGTTGACTGCATACAAAAGGGTGTGTTTTGTGCTCGCTTTTTGTTCCAGTTTATTACTTTTTAAACCAAAACTACATTCCCTTGCTTACTGTGGCATTATCAGAACCCTAACATCAAGTAGTGTCACTCTTCTATCTTGTTCTTTTCCTTCAATATTCAGTTTTCTAAGAGATTATTAATTATTGATTTAATTTCTTGAATAGATACAGGCATGCTAATATTACTTTTTCCTTCTTGTGTAATCTTTGGCAGATTGTACCTTTCAAAGAATTAATTTATTTCATCTGAGCTATCAATTTTGTTTATAAGCTGTTTCAATATTACTTGATCAACCTTTTAAAATCTTTGTGATCTAAGATAATGTCCTCACTTTCTTTTTTCTGATATTAGTATTTTGTATTTTCACTCTTTGTTGATTTTATATATCTTTTCAAGGAACTAGCTTTTGGCTTTGTTGGTTTGCTTGCTCTATTGATTTCTTGTTTTCATTTTCATTGATTTTTGGACTCATCTTTATAATATTTGTTCTTTATTTTCTTCTGCTTGGTTTAGTTGTTTGCTTGTTTCTGTTTGTTTGGTTCAGTACTGGGGACTGAACCTAGGGTTCTTTTGCACCAAGCTATACCTCCGTTCTTTCTTTTACTTTTTTCTTTCTTTCTTTCTTTCTTTCTTTCTTTCTTTCTTTCTTTCTTTCTTTCTTTCTTTCTTTCTTTCTTTCTTTCTTTCTTTCTTTCTTTCTCCTTCCTTCCTTCCTTCCTTCCTTCCTTCCTTCCTTCCTTCCTTCCTTCCTTCCTTTCCTTCTTTCTTCTTTCTGAGATAAGGTCTTGTTAAGTTGTTCAAGCTTCACTTGAACTTGTGATCCTGTTGCCTCAAGCTCCTAGAGTGCTAAGGCTATAGCAAGGCACCCACCTTGTCCCCCCAAGCTTGAGACATATAAAAATGCATCCTAAACACTGCTTTTGCAACATCCCATAAGTTTTGGTAAGTTGTACTTTCATTTTTATTTTCCTTACAATATTTTAAAACTTTGCTAAGCTTTTTTCTTTGATCTGTGTGTTACATAGAAGTATATTAGCTAATACCCACATCTTAGTGGACTTCTCACTATCTTTCTATTGGTGTTTTCTAGTTTAATTCTACCGTGGTCTGGAAGCTGACATTATACAATTGCTATTATTTTAAATCTGCTAAAGTGTTTTTATGGTCCAGAATACAGTGTATCATGGTGAAGGTTCCATTTGATTTTCATCTGCTGTTAGTCCACAGGTGCCCAATGCTGGCAATTGATTAATTGTTCTGCAAAATGCACTATTGTCTTAATGATTTTTTTTTTTTTTTTGCCTAATGAATCTGTGACAAAGGGTATTGCAGTTTTCAGTTACAACAGTAGATTATACATATCCCATTGCAGTCCTATCCGCCTTCATGCCCCATGTAATTTGACATTTTGTTTTTTGTTGTCATGCATATAAACATAAATGTTGGTTATATATTCTTGCAATATTAGCCCTTTACTAGTATGCTATGGTGGCTTTATCTCTGACAATTTTCTTTCTTCTGAAGTTGGTTCCTTCTGAAGTTAGTAAGCTGTTTCTACTTTCCTTTGGTTAATATAAGTATGCTGTATTTTTTTGTCCACCCCTTTGTTTTAATACATGTCTGACTTTAAAGTTTCTTACATGCAACATTTAGTTCAGTTTTTGTTTTGATTCACCTTGAAAATTTCTTTTAATTATTTGTTTGTTTGTTTGTTTGTTTGTTTTGCGGTACCAGGGATTGAACTCAGGAACATGTGCTTGCCAGGCAAGAACTTATTCTACCGAGCTATCTCCCCGGCCCATCTACATTTAGACACTGTTTCTCTCATTGCTGGGACAAAATACCCAACAACCAAAATTAAGGAAGGAAGGGTTTATTTAGTTCACAGTTTGTGGCAGCTTCAGTGCCTACTAGGCCTGCTCCAAGGCAGAGCGGCGCATGGCAGAGGGCAGCCGTTCATGGCGGTGGCAAACAGAAAAGAGAGAAGGCAAAAGGGAGGAGCAGAGACAGAGGTGGCAGAAGCAGGCCTCCTTGCCAAGCCTTCAGGCCGTCTGCCCCAGGCAGGGTGTAGCACTCACACCCACAGACCCAGCAGCAGTCAGACCCATAATCCCAGCATTTCATCATGAGTTAATCACAAACTCCAGAGCCACGCCCCAATAACTGCATGAGGCTTTGGGGAGACAACTGCATACAAACCATAGCAAACACGTCTAAAGTGGTCACTGATGCAGCTGAATCAATATCTATGGTATTTGTTATTGTTTTCTATTTAGCGACCTTTTTCTTTACTCCTATTTTTGTTTTCCAAGCTTTTTTTGCCTTTCATTATTTTACTTGAATATTTTATACAATGCGTTTTCTCCTTTTTAACATACTAATTTCATTTTTTCTTCCTCCTTTTTCTGTTCTTTAAGCATTGCCCTAGGTTTTGCACTATACACTTAGCACTAAGTTACTATAGCACTGCACTGCTTCATGGGCAGTGTTAATACTCTGTTCCTAATCCTTTTCCACCCTGATAGCATTCGTTTCACTTACGCTCACAATATACATTGAATTTATTTATTTTTTTTCCATTTATTTTTATTTTATTGAAATACAAATGTCAATCAGACAGTTTCAAAACACCATAACCATACAGAGTCGATGAAATAATACATTGCAAACTGTTTTCATAACGTTTTGGTATTGTACAAGGTGCATACATGATATTATATTTACAGGTTTTTATATAGCTGAATTATATCAAAGATT